>JANHGO010004958.1:0-23908 GCA_024606505.1 Aquila spilogaster
GCGGCGTTAGCGACGCCGTTACAAATCTTTCTCATTTCCCTCTGCGCGCGCGCCCGCACCCCGCCAAAACGGACCCCAGCCCCGGGCACCCACCGTTGAAGCCGTCCAGGTCCAGGTCGCCCAGGGGGGCGATGGCGCTGCCGAAGCGCCCGAACTCTTGGGGTCCGGTGAGGGCCATGGCGGGGGTGGGCGCCATGGCGGGGGTGGGCAGGGCCCCCCCCGGCAGCTGCAGGTACAGGTACACCCTGCCCACCTCCTGCACCCGTCCCTCCCCTGTCCGCGCCATGAAGAGGGGGGCCCCCACCAGTAGGTCTGCCAGCCTGCGGGCAGCGGACGTCAGACCCCCCCCCGCAGCCAGCAGACCCCCAGGGTGGGGGGGAGTAGGGGGGCACCCATGGGTGCCCGGCAGGAGCACCCATGCAGGTTGGTTGGGGGGGGGGGCGCCGGCTGCCGGGCTCCGCCGGGGCCCCTTGCCCGGTGCTAACGCTGCCCGCCGCCTCCCCGGTATGCCTCCCGCCCGGTTGGAAGGGCTCATGGCTGTTTCTGAAAAGATACTCCTTAGATGGCTATGGTTTGGGGGAGGGAGTGTTTCTCCGGGTTTTTGTGTGGTGGTTGGGTTTTGCTTTTTGTTTGGGTTTTTTTTTTTTTTTCTCTTAAATCAGTCGCACTGTTGCTGGGCTCGTGCATTTTCTGTGCCGGTTGTGAGAAATACACGAGTAGTTCTCAGGCAGGTAGGTGGTGATGGAGAGCGTCAGAGGGGACAACACCCAGGAGAGAGAAGGCTGTTCTGGGTTTGAGCCGCTAGGAAGGAAAGGGATGCCGGGATTCCCATTGCTGGGCTACTCCTTGGGTCTGCTCTCAGGTTTCGTCTTTTGTATGGGTCGGTGAGCAGGGAGAACTCGGTTGCTGTCCTTGGACTTGGGCGTGTGGAAGGGAGAAGGGTTTTTTCGAGCAGGGTTCTGTGTGTTTGCAGCAATGCCTCTTCCTGGGCTGGAGGAGCGAGGAGCTCTGAGCTCTGTTTCTATTCCATTCTCCTCGGCGTACGTGAGGGCTCTGCGCGCTGTTGCTGTTGCTGAACTACTCCAGCCTGGCTTTCGGAGATCCTCCTCCTGCCTGCACCGTGCCCTGCCTCCCACTGCTGCGGCAGGTAGCTGACTGAAACGGCTACAGCGGGAAACTGCCCCCCTGGAATTGGCAATGAGCACGCAGATTCCTCCGTGCTGTGCCTTGGGCGAGGGAAGCTATTACCTGACTTCTACTCGGTAGTCTTGTCGAGACGGTAATACATTAGTCACAGTCGTATCTGGAAGAGTTCTGATTTATCGCAAATACATGTTTGTTTAGCAAAGCTTTGGAACGCCTCGAATAGGCTGGGAGAGAACGTAACACGGAGGAGGGCTAGGAAGAGCCATTGGCACGGTCATAGAGGCAGATCGTGAGCGGCCTTCAGGTTCTGCAGTGTTGCTGGAGAGAAGTTCTAAATTGCCCTGTTAGTTTCTTTTGTTGTCCTCAGCCTCTCTGCTGTTTCTCGGAGAGATGTTGAGCACCGCCAGCTTCCAGTAAAATGAGTGATCAAGTTGTATATTGCCAATTGCTAATCGTTTCTTGGCTAGTACAATCTACAATTTCCCCTTGATTTTACTATCTATGAGGACGCTTAACTATTTTTTTCCCAGATCGCAGTGTAAGGGTGTCAGATCTAGCATTTCAAATAGTCTGTTGGGTTTGCGTGAAACAACATGATCTTTAAGATTTTTCTTAAAGTCTTTGTGTCTGTGCGTGTGCTGACTTAACAGTGAAGAGATCTGCAGTTGCGGAGGGGGAGGGAAGCAAGCTTTTTATAAAATATACCTGCCTGTAGTAGAAACACAAAGCACCATTTTAATAGCTGGATTGAATAATAGAAGTATTGGCTTTTTCTGTTGTGCAGACTTAAATACTACCTCTAGTTGTGTGGGTGTTTAAGATTTCTCTCATTTTGCTCATTTGGCAATAGGAAGGAAAATCTCCCCCTTTGTACTTCTGGCAAGATATTCTGCAAGGAGAGAGCTCTCTGCCTAAAGAAGCCTCCGCATTGAATAACTCTCAAGAGTATGGCCTTGTTTGTCAGTATTTAACTAAAACTGTAGTATTTAGGGATTTAAATCAAAATTGTATCAAGATCTTTGTCACCATATTTTAGCCCCTTAGATTTTTCTAGCATGTGGAAAAACTGGATTATATATTACAGTGGTGAAAGACCATAGTTCATAGGAAAGGGGAGAAATCTAAAGCTGTAGCAATCAAGTGCTATACCATATTTTGGAACTAGATCTTTTGAATTAATTTCAACCAGTGCTTAGACCTGCAGTTGAAAGCAGTTATCATTCAAAAATACACATGTAAAAAATACTTGCATTATGCCCGATTTTTAACTTTAATTAAATGTTGACAATTTTAATGAATCTGATCTATAACCCATTGTTGGTTTATGTTAAATTTTTTTTTGTAATGTCTTAAGTCTGAACTTTATGGAAGCTGAAACTAGAAATTTGTTTTGATTCCTTTTGTCTGACATTAAAATGAGAATTGTAACATACCTGTTAGTGTGGTAGCTGATCTGCTCTGTCTTAGTTTTCAAAACTTGAAGTGTTGAAATAAAGAAACTGCAGATCCATTTTAATGTTCTCATAGATCCTTTCAGTTTAGTTTAATAAAGTTGAGGAAAAAAATACACTTTGAGATTCAAATACTGAAATGTTTACTGTAGCTCTGTATTTCTAACAAACCCCTTGAGAATACCAATTTCATAAGCTTTTTTTACTAGTGAAATAGCTATAGGAAAATGTAAAAAATTGTACAGTCAGTATAGAGGGAACTTACTTTTATAAAGAGGTTTGGGCTAGTCTGTTGGAAACTATTATTGGAGCACTGGTATAGTTAACACCATGTTCCAGTATTTAAAGGGTGGCTACAAAGAAGATGGAGACTCCCTTTTTACAAGGAGTTGTAAGGAAAAGATGAGGGGTAATGGGTATAAGTTACTCTTGGGGAGATTCCAGTTGCACACAAGAGGAAAATTTTTCACAATGAGAACAATCAGCCATTGGAATAATCTCCCTAGGGAAGTGGTGGATTCCCCAGCATTGGACACTTTTAAGATTCAGCTGGACAGAGTGCTGGGCCATCTTGTCTAGACCATGCTTTTGCCAAGAAAGGTTGGACCAGATGATCCTTGAGGTCCCTTCTAACCTGGTATTCTATGACTCTATGTACTATAGTGCCAGCGTGGTTTGACACTAGCAGTGGCTATTTCTGTTGTATGGAGCAGGACTGTGTGAGTGGGAGGAGAGCTAAGACTGCAAGTGCAAGGTAGAATAAGAGAATAATTTCTGCATGCAGAAAACACCCTCTCTCTCTATATATAATGAAAAACCAGTTCAGTGCTGTTATAAAAATAGCTATTTATAATACTGACTATATATGGATGCTCTTGAAAACTGTTCACATATAAGCATTAGCTTTCTCTCTCGAACACACAACAGTCAGCAGTAGAAATCTGGAAAGAAAAAACTAACCAGCAGTTTTCCTAGGTATTGTTTAAGCTCTGGACAAGATATGAATTCTTATTTATGAGTATTTTCTTGAGCTTACATGCTTACTCTGAGCAGAGCATGAACATGGGTCATGAAACAGTAATGAGAGGGAGCTACCCTGAAAATGTGTGACATGGAGGATAAATGAAGTCATTGTGAACTGTGTGCTCATCATGTGAAAGGAACAAGAATGGCTTGCATTTGTCACAACTGCTATTGGAGAATTTTAAAGAATTTTAGCACTACTCATGAGCTAAACATAGCAACTCTAGATTTTTATCTTGATTTTTACATTAGAACGTCAAAGCATGAGAGTGATCAGTGACTTGCTATCACTAAAGAATGTATGTAATACAATGAGTAATAGAGTTTATTTCCTGGTTCCAAATTTTGTATTCTGATTATAATACTTTAGTATCTGGGTGGAGATTTGTTTGTGAATGGTAATGCCAGCTTTCCACATCAGAAGCAGTAAGAATTAATTTCATAATATAAAAGAAATTGAGCATTAAAACAACACATAAGTAAACTGAGGAAATGACTGTTACATCAGCCCTCTTGCTGAGTCTGTGCAGTTTCATAATATTAAATATGGATGAAGGAAAGATGCTAAACATCTGAATGTTCACAACACTAATGTATTCAGCTTTTAAAAATAAGGGTTTTTATTTAGAATGCGATAATATATTTCTTTGTCACTGTGTTAAATAAAATATTTTAGCATAGCAGAAATAATTGTGTTAAATATCTTGATGAAATCACAATGAAAGAACAAAATAAATTTAAAAGGTTCTACATGTCTTAAACTCTGTTGCTATAGAAATATTGCATATATTTTTTTCCCCCCTTCTCTGAGGCAACCATGAGAATTTCATAAGAATAGGCTAACCTTCAGAGAACTTCCATGCCTGTTTCCTTTAGGCAAAATAACTTTCAGAAATGAATGTATGGGCTCTCAAGTTAGAGTTGTGTTCTGCTTCTCTGATCATATAAAGGTTGATACCTAAGTGTGGTTATGTTTAATAGCTGTGGAGTCAAAATAATTTAAAATGAGGAAAGTGTGTACGGAATAAATAGATAGTTATAGTTAATATATGATGACTTTCTATGATACCTGTGATACTGAAGTGTTTAGGTCTCCAGAAGCTTTTAATTCTAGCTTTAATGTAATCAGATTTATTTTTCTAACATTACTTCAGAAGAGATGTGTGTTCCAGTTTGACTTCAGACTTGTACTCCTAATCTAAACTGGTTGAACCTTCTGGTGTTAGAATTACCCATTAATGTCTTAAAAATTAATCCTTTAGTTGATTTTAACAGTAGGATAAAATAATTTAACACTGACACTTATTTTGGAAAAAGAAGATAATCTTGCTGTGGGTGGCATTCATGAGAAATACTTGCCTGGCAATATTTAAAAAAAAAAGGAGGGGGGGGCCCAAACCAAAAAAACAAATTTCTTCTCTGAAAAAAACAAAATGTGAATCAATTCTTAACTGAATCCTCATTATGCCAGCCACATAGAGCTCCATTATTTTGGTGAATTGTATCATTGTTAACCTTTTCCTACAGATGACTGTAGAAGTACAGGTGTTAATGGTAACACACTGCTTCATTCAACTGAGGGAAAGTGAGGATGTGGCTGCAAGGTTTGGTAGAATCAAATATTTATTCAACTATTAAGTGTAAAAAAAATAATAATTCTTGGAGCTTGAATATGAAAACAAAACTTTTTTCACCCCTTCCTACTTTTCTTCATAATTAGGTGTCAGCATTTAAAAGTCATCACGTACGGTAGGAACCGTACATTTCTTAGTGAATTCAGAGAAATGGTTAACACAATTATTTATTTGTAGGGGAGAATTCTTATTTAGCTCAATTCCTTAGAACTATATTTTGGTTGATCTCATCTAACAACTAATTGTGAAACCCTTGTGTTTGTGGGGAAACCCTTAGTTTTCAAACTCATAGAAGTTGTGATCTTGAAATGGATTTTTTTAAGTTCCTACTGAATTTATAATTATCTGGGGTAACTATCTGGCATAGACTCACTCAGAGTTTTTCAGTATGTTTGGTTTACTTTGAGTGAGTTTAGTGCTTATGCAGTGAGCAACTACTCAGCTGTAAAGTCCCACTTACATGTGAAGTAAGTGAATAGCTACTTGAATGTACATCATCAGTTCAGTGCTTTACAGTCTCATCCCTTTCTGACCTTGAGAAGGTAGGTCTTTCTCTTTGGCCTGTATGTGATAGACCGGGTGACACGTTAACTTGTTAGAACAATCTGATTTGATGGCCACAAAATAACTGCCAGCTGGTAACTTTTTTTAAGCTTTGTACCAGCAAGTGGGACTTTGTACTCACATATTTAAAGCATATAACTTGTGAATTAAACTTGAGAGCACAGTAAATTTGTGTTTATAAGCTTCCTACTTGTTGCTACATTTCCTAATCTTAAGAAGTTCATATTTATTTTTCATGTAATTCAGATCTCAAACTCCCTGTGTTTGCCTACACGTGTATCGGCATTATGCTGGTGTGGTAGAGCAGAAGGTCCAGTGTTCCCTGAATGTTGCAGACTCTTGATGCTAGATGTTGTGCACTGCTTTTTCTCTCCTCTCCCTTTTCATCTGGACAACATTTCTAGATGATGGCAAAGAGGAAACTGTTCTGATGGGAGTCCTGTAGTAGATAAGCTTCAAAAGCTGGCTGGAAGGATTTGGATATTACTGTCTGCTAGCTCTTACAATAAATTCCAGTATGCCGGGTAAGAGTATCTTGCATGCTGCAGCATATCATGTTAATTGCAGGTTCATCAGAGCAGTTTGCTGTGAATAAATGTAATGTAGTTTGTTTGCTCTGTGTCTTCCAAAATGGTGGGGTTTTTATAAATTGCATTTTTGGCTGGTACCTGAAATAGTAGTATCAAAACTGAGGTGCATGGAAGGTGGGGATATGTCATAGTCAGCTTTTTGTAAAGCTCTTCTTGTCAGAGCTATTAGACTTGTTCTAAATTGCTGTTAACCTGCTGTGTTCAGTAAAAACTTTACAGTAGCTGAAAACAAATTGCAGGAAAAGTTTCCTCTTCTGTTTTTTATTTTGAACACTTGGTAGCATTTTGTTTATTCCCTGGAGTCACTTAAGCCTGTTCTACAAATACTTGTGCACATGTAATAAGTTAAACATATGTTTAACTTCAGTTGTATTGCTTATGGAGGAGTGTATGCAGGATGGGGGCCCATCTGACTTTAGTTTTTATGTGATCCCCTTCAGAGGTGAAGAAATGTTAAAACTGTCAAAACATACAGCACCTCATATAGTATATGAAACTGTTTTTAATCTCACATCTTAACTGATATTTCAAATTCATGTTGTTCAAAGTAGTTGGTAGATGTCCTGGCAGCTCTTAAGTGTTTTCTGTGTTGTTAGAGTATACTTTGGGGATGAAAAATAGGGGATGGGCATAGGTTTATGATAACTTAGAACAAGTTTGCTTTTTATGTTATGTACCATTTGAGATCAAAAAAAGTGTAATTTGCTTATGGGTTACTTATGTATAGAACTACTCATCCAAAACTTAAAGCTGTTTATTAGTCAAAGAGTAGTAGGCAGTTGTCATAGCAGTGACAATAAGCTTTAATAATTTTCAGTTGTGAACCTTCGAACATGTGCTTTTTAAAATTATATCCTTTTTTATTGCAAGATGCGTGTTCACTGAAGTGAGGCTGAATCTATTAATAAATATAGAATACACCCCCCGGCTGCCCCAACTTTCTGCTGCTGTTTTTAATAGGACTGCTTAGGGTAGTTTGAAGTGATAATTGACATCAGGGGTGGAAGAGGTAACTCAGGAGATTGTCTAGTTAGCCCTTTTGCTCAAAAGCAGTATTTTCCTAAAAACATTTATTCCTAAAATGTCACTAGGAAGAAGTTGTGTAAAATTAAATTACTCTTCTCTTTCCAGGGCACCTCTTTTTTTCCCTTTGCTATGTTCAACTCATTTTCATGACACTGCTGCATTATCTTCTTGCACTTGAAAAATGGATTCCAGCTAAAAGGAAGCAAAGGTCTTTGGTGCAAGATCTTTTTCCCTTGCTCCGATCTCCCCCCTTTTTTTGTTTCTGCTCTTAATCTGCCACATCCACAATGCTGCCATCTGGTTGTTTGCTTAACTTCTGCGAAAATGCTTCCAGTCTTCCTTGCCTTGCTTGTCAGACAAGGATGGAGTTGCAGTATCCCCGAATCCGCTACTCCAGACACGCACATGTAGTATGCTGTTATCTACCTACATCTATAAGCTTTAAAAAAAAACCAAAAGAAACCTCCCAAATCCCTCACCTTAACTAATCCTTGTATGAAAACACCTACAATGAGTCTATGCTCACTTCAGAAGTTTCGTGCTTTAAAAACTTGATTCTACCTTATGGACCTCTTCACACTTTCCTGGTCCATCTGTTCATCTAGCACAGCTTCTTCTCTATCCCTTCACACAATCTAGGCTGTTGAAATGCAAGACGCCTTTGCAGATCCTTTAATTGGTAGTAGTCTTTATTTTTATTTCTTTACACCTTTTTGTATTTCTTAAAAAAAAACAAAAACAAAAACAAATGAAAACAAACCAACCAAAAAACCCCCAAACGAAATGCCCCCCAAACCAACTAACCAGCCCCCCAAAACCTCACCCCAAAATCTTGAGTTTCTTCTTTTTTTTGTTGGCGTTATTATTACGAAGGATGTTTTAAATTATGTGCCATTATAATGTTTTTATGCAACCATTCTTCTTCCACTTAACTGTGAAATCTTGTTTGGGTACAGCTTGTGTTTAAAGACAGTTATTTATGGAGCGCTGTAGCTGTACATCGTGATGTACAGTCAGTAATGTGTTGATCCGGTAAGTCTATAGACTAAAGCTACTACTTTATGCAGTATAGCCTATTATAAAACAGAAAACCTTGAAGTGGGGCGTGGCTAGTGCTGATGAAATGCTTTGAGGAACAGGTGGGACTTTGAAGTTTTATTTTAGTTTGAGGGAAGGTTGCTTATGCAATTCTTCCATCTGTCCATCCATCTGTCCATTAGCCTGTTCTCCCACCCTGCCAGTAACTTTTGAACCACTTGCTCAATTCCTAGTCAACTTTGGCAGAGGGACAGTGTTCTCCTGCTCTGCCGCAAACATACAGGTCTTAGGGAAACAGGCAGATGGTTGGAGAAGAGACTGTGCAAGCAACAGGGGGGAACTCTGTTCTGTGTCTCTGTGGTCAGCCTGTAGTAATACCTGTCATGGCGTTTGCTGCCTTTTGCCAAGCTAGTGTGCAACGTAAAGATAGTACGGAAAGTGAGAGATGTGAAGCTGATGTGATAGGTGATTGCATTGTGCGTAATAGGGGGATATCACGGGGGCAATAATTTGGGGATATTATTCTGGGAGGGAAGTAAGGGTACTCTCATGGGTGGACGTGGGACCCAGAGTTATTGTGGGAGACCTGTTTGACAGTGCCTGGTGTAGATTATGCAGAAGTGTAACTTATGTTTTTAAAGAATGTCCTATCTTTAAAGGAACTGGGGAAAGAGCTGCTCAGTTTAAAGCTATCATAAAGAGCAAGGAAAAAGCGAATTGTAGGTGGAATAGAAAACATGTCATCTGATGTACGTGGGTAAGAGGTTGTACATGTCCCACAGAGTCAGTGACAGAAATATGAACTTGATGCAGGAAGAGTTGCAGCCAACCACGAGGAACATAGAACTTCATATATAGAAGAGAGGGGAATTTGAGAGAAAAGAGGTGCTGTAGCACAGCAAAATGAATTGAAATCACTGAAATATTTCTCAAAAAACTTGGAGGGCTGAAATGTTTTGTTCAGTTTAGGATTTTAAGAATTCTGCAACTTCAACACAACAAATGGGTTGCTTGACTTTCTTTAAAAGCTGTGCTACTGCTAGAAATAAAACCAGATTTCAGTATGAAGGTGACAGTGTGGGATGTCCATGGCAATAGTAACAAAAGAGTATTTTCAGAAGGTGAACCTTGACTCTGCTTTTCCTAATCAAATAGCTATTCCTGTCATTTGGAGATCATTAAATCTATTTCAGTGAATTCTATACATATTGACGTTTTAGTTGCCTGAAGCTCTGCGAGTGAACAGCCTATTTGAAAAAAGTCATGGTCTTACTTCTGTTAACCTAGCTGTTTTTCAGTTGCTATTGCTGACTCAAATTGTGATGTAACTCACAGAAAAAAATCCATGTGCACTTTTAATTAATGTGCTGAAACTTAAGATTGTTTTAACTATAAGTTTGGATGCTGGAAGATGTTTTTTTGGTTTGGGTTGTTTTTCTTTTTTTCTTGTGGGATATATGAAATTTGTTTATACAAGTCACCATAAAATACAGTGACTAAAATTGTGTTGCAAATAATATGTATGGATGAGGGGAGATAGGAAGGTATTTGTATTAAGGCCAAAGTCTGCTTGCCTTTGATCATACAAAGTACTGAACAGCCCTGTGAAGCTAGGAGGCCTATCCTGTATTTTTCCACACCAGTAAAATGGGTGACCTTTTCTTTGACCGTTCCAGTTATATTCACTTAAAATAACATTTGAGCTATTGTTGGCTATTTCACTGAAAATGGAATGGCAGATCAAGCTTGTTAGCTTGCTCTTCTTCAAAGAAATTAACAAAAAGGAAGTATGCTGTCCTTTTAAATAATAAAGCTTCAGTGCTAGTGAGAAAAGATTGTTCAGTTATAGAAAATATGAATAAACAGTTTTAATCCAGTAAATTTACTTTCTCACTCTAAAATCAATGTTTGTTTTTTTTTAAATACTAGTTCTTACACTTTTTTAATATCTCAGATTTTTAAAGAATTTGACAATGGTTGTAGCTTTCACTTTGTGACTATCAAACTATTCCCTGTTTTTTTCTTACATTGCTTAGGGCTTAATATAACTTCTTGCTCGCTTCCTGGTTTTGATCATTAGTTTTATTTTTGGTCTCTTTTTACCTCGTGAAGTACAGCAATAGTTAAAACAGAAAGGTCCCCACCAAAATGTGCAAGCTGCCAAGCCTCATGCACCTTTACCATCCAACAGATGTACATACACCCAGATTTGGGGGTATGTGACTTGTAGTATAAAATGTACAAGGGTGATGGTGTAGGGTATGTAATGCGTGAAAATAAGAGTGTGTTTTTGTACTGTCAAACCTTGAAGGTGGGGTCTGTATGATGGGACCCCCATCCTAATTTGTGCTGATGGAAGCTGCTGTACAGGTAAATGACCACTTCCAGTTTCTTCCGCCTGTTGTGAATGTAACTAATAATTAAAAAGGAAAATATGGTATCTTTCCTATCCTCAGAGCTGGTTTTGCATACAGTGCTGAGAACTAAATAGTGGAAGCTGGGTTGCGGTGGTGGAATGGAAGCAGGGATGAAAAAGAGACTGTTTTGTTGAGCATATTTGCAGATTTTTCATCTGCTGTGGAGCCCTGATATCGGGAGACCTGTGCACTGGGTCTCATGGAAGAGTGTGTGCCTTATGCTGGGCTGGCCGTGTGGTGAGAAGGTCTGGTGCAAGGCTGTGGTGAGAGCTTGCCCCTGTGGATGGGGCTCCCACTAGCCTTGAGCCTTCCTGCTCGAGGTTAAACACTGCCTGGGCAAGCTGTGCTGCCCAAGTATGGTATTATTTAGTGGCTACTAGTCCTTGTGCTGCGTTGCTAGTGTTTGAGAGGATATGTTGTGCTAAAGGTTTAAACTGGGGAGCTGCGGATTCAATTTAATGTTCAAAGTGTGGGATTTGGCAGCTCTGTATGTAGCATGTATATTTGTGCAATGTTAATTTATGGGCTTTTTTCATCTTTTCATGGTTCATTCATATCTCTCGGGATGAAAATCCACTCCACCTGTGAAGCTGAAATAATTGGATTTTTTTTCAGATGAGTGATAGATGAAGATTAAAATGGACCTCTAGAATCAATTACATTTGTGAGATGGATGGTAAATTTTCCCTAACTTCCTTTTCCTTGTCTGATAAACTTTACCATGTTATTGAGGAACCGCGGGACAGATTAAAAGAAATTGTAGGCTTTCATGTTCATTACATATGGCATACTGTGGTGGTGAAGTTCCTCTGCCAAAAACCAGAAATAAATTTGAACGTGATGTGAATTGCTTAACGTCTGCCAATGCCTGGTAGTTATATAGAACAGATTTTCGTCATGATACCACAGCAGCAGTGGCGTTATAATATGCTTTAACTTGGAGTTTAAATCTAGAAGCAAAATACCAAAAGCCGAGATTGTTTTTAACATGCAATAATACTTGCATGAAAATACTTTTGTCTAGTTGCATTTGGCAAGCAAAAGCACAAGTATATTACTGTAGTGTAGTATGTGCTCATGTTTAGGTTCTGTAGGGGTAGGGGTAGAACAGCAAATGATGCTGGGCACCTAAGTGTTTGTAGACTAGAGAATTTCCTGTGATACTTGCCTTAAGAGTGACTCTAAGAGCACAAAAATTACAAAATATACTGTTAATGCTCTACAGTTTTATTATAAATCAAATTGTTAAATTATTTGTTAAAAAATCAGATTTTAAATTGCAAAAGCCTTATTTCATACTGTACTTAATGTAGCTTGGCTAAAAAGTAGCTCTTAGGGATGTTTTGCTGCTGTTTCTAGTATTACTGCGTGCCACTGATTGTCATATGGACCACTTCTGTAGTCATTTATGGTCCTTTACGTGGGACTGCCAATGGTGATGTATTGGTTTTGGGAAAATACCGTATTTTATTTTTTTTTTTAATATAAGGAATACACCTTTTGTGCCTTTGATGTGAAATATTTAAGAAACAGAGAAAATGATACCATGCTAACAGCTTATTTTCTCCTGATTGGTTTTTTAGAAAACTAAAAGCACTTGTACAAAGGCCACAGATTATATTGAAATTTTTGTCCTTTAAATGTGCCTCCAAAATACATGAACTGAAGAGAAATTATCCAAAAGGTATGTGGAATACTGGAATATGAAGGGACGTGTATTTAAATCATTTTCAAGAAAGTCGTCTTCTGGAATATGTGTATACTACATTTTTTTTTTTCTACTAACTTCCTCAGTTTAATAAGTCTTTTTCTCTGATTTAATGAAGACAAGTAGATGTTCTCTTTTGACCACTGTTCCTTAACAATACAGGGTAAACTAATGTATGTTGTGCTTTTCAGTTTTATAGTTGTTATAACTCATTAAGATGCTTTCTAATAATTCCACCTGAGGAAAATAATACTGCCATTTAATTAATAGCAAAAACAAATCATTGGAGGAGGAGAAACATAGCTCGAACTAATCTAAAAAAGGATGAAAGCAAGTGTTGAGCAATTGCACTGCAGTACCTAAGAGAAATGTAATTCTCTTGAAGGAGAAACATAAAAAATAAGTTTCCAAATTGATTTTGAGTTAAGATGTCAGTAGTGGGGTGACAGAATACTGTGCATGTGCTAGTGTTAGCTATATATGGTACAGCTGTGATTGGAGTGCTAAAAAAAGTGGAATGTAAGTCAGGGTAGCAACTGGACTAAACTCCAGGTGAGTAAGAGTTCTAGTCTGCAGCCATTGACTAATGCTTATTTTGGTTCATTACTGTGCTTCTGAAATATTGTGAACATGTCATACCTGAATTAAAAGCTAAACACTATTGAACATACACCCTTATGACCCTTCCCTTTCAGAACAGAAAGATTAGGTGGAAATAGGAATTGGTCCTTGGGTAGCATGAAACAGATTAGTTAAATTGTCAGATAATTAAGAACTATTTACCTGCATTTGTTACATGTTAAAAGCTGTATTGCTTCTGTCAGCACTGTTGGGAGTCAGTTTTTGCAAACAAGTAGTCTGAGCTTTTTGTTTAAAATTCTACCAAAATTATGGGACATGAAGTAAGCATAGTGTATGTGTTTTGAAATTGCTCTCATGTCTTCAAGGAGTTTAGGTAGTAAAGCATTGTGTGCCATGGTATAAATGACATAACCAATTGTTCAAAGATATTAAGTGGGGTAAATAAAATACATTACATTTGGAAAGAGTGGGAAAATAGACATGGTTTTAAAAATCTGTGCTGTATAAGGAGTTGTGCTGAGCATGACCTGAAGCAATACTTTGAGTTCCATGAATGGGCCTATGTAATTGCCTTGTTTTGCATATCTTATTTTAAGAGGTCTGCGAAACAAGTTGGAGAAAGACAAATTGGAGCAAAATTTGCAAAAACAGATATCTATAGCATGCTTATGCCTTTTGGTAGAAACTGTGAATGTTTTGGGCTGTATCTGAATTTGCTATGTGGTTTTCATCTTTGTTGCTTGGCTCTGTTCAGGGTGGTGGCTTTGTTCTTTCACGCACCACTATTCATATGCTGGTGTTTATACAATTTTAAGGTAGAAAAGTGGTCAGTGTTTTCTTTGACACTTATTTGTAATGATTCTTTCAGTTAAAGAGTATAATCATCAAGTAGCCCCTTTGCAAAATAATAAACCTTCTTCCCCCTCCCCCATTATATGGTAATACCATAAGCGATCCCTGTATTGTATTTCTTGCAGTTGAGACACAACTTAATTGAATCAGAACTGGAGGATGTGAACAGCAAAAGTTTTCATCTAGTCTACTTAAGAAACCTGAAGGTAGAGCTTGAGTTTTCCTGGTGGAGATACCGAGAAGGCATTTTAGGTAGATTTTCCAGCTTTGTCAATGGCATGAGGTGGGGTGTTCTGAGCAGACCTCAGAGTGTCACTGCTCCTGTATCTGTATATAGGAAGTTGTTGGAACTTAATTTTCTTCTTTTGAATTATAGGGATTGTAGAGTTCTTGGCTCAGCATTTGAGATTACTGAATAGGAACAAAACCAAAAAAGAATCCCTAGGTTGTAGGCTGCTTTTAAGATAGAGTACTGAAGTATGCTGAGCTCATGTATTCAGTGATAATTGTAATTTCTTCCTAGAAGATCCAGTAATATGTCCTTCACTGTTTTGTCCATTTGTATTAAAGAGATGAAAGGTTAAGATTGTGCTTCAGGGTTTTTGCTTGTGATTAGCGTTATGTTTTAAGTTGTTTTGTATTTTTTTGTTCTCTATTGCAATTTCATGGAATCCTGCAGGCTGTCATTTCTTGTTGGGAAATATTGCTCAAATTATGAATGGCTAACTGCTTAGTGATGTGTTTTAATGAAGATTACCATTTTATGCTGTGATTTGCTTTGAACAAATTTGCTTATTTCTAGGACCTTGCCGTGTCTCCCAGTGAACCTCTGGAAGGTATGATCAAGACCAGTGGTAGAAATGGTACTTTTTTGTGTCATGGTCCTATTTTAGGATTGCTGCCATGGAGGACAGGTGTTGAATAGGGTAAGTTTAGGAAGTGAATGGGGATTGTTTTGTCTATTAACAATTATTTTAATGTGACAATGAAGGTGTTACTTGCCACATTTTTCTGGTTTTATTTATTATGGCTTTTTATGTGCTTTTCAGTAGCTTAACCATTGACTTCTGGAAATGATTAAGACTGTATGATGAATTACTGTTGAAGGGAATTTGTGGATGGTAGTCCTTTTCTAGAGAATAAGCAGATCTTGTAGGATCTGGCTAAGTTTTTTTGGTAAGACTTTGCACTTCATATTGTAATGTGTATTTATTGAATATTAACGACGGGACTTTGAGTTCTTTTCTAACAACTGTATTTGCAGTGGGTGTTTAATAAGTAAATGTAGCGCATGTTAGGAGTTGCATCTCATAGCTCTTCTGTACCCAAATTCTCACTGCAGAGAGAGATCGAGATTCATTACCTAACTTCTCCTGGCTTGCAAAAGAGAATAACAACCGCAGCACCATAATGAAATAAAGTTGGAGTCCCAAATCCATATAGTGTTCAAAAGTTTATCTGGAGGTTAGGTTACAATACTCTCATTTTCTGAAAAGATAAAGCATTTCATTTGTGACTCTGTGTTGTTTAGTAGCATAGTGGCTTAACATGGTTTGCTCTGAGAGGCAAGGTGTTAGTTTTGGTTTATTGTGAGCACCTCAAAATCTGACCTATCCTTTATATAATTCGTACAAGTGGAGGAAAAAAAGTCAGTTATTTAGTATGAGTTGTTCAACTGCATAATGCATTTTTTGGTCATACGTTTCACAGTTTTGTTCTTCTAATTAGGACACAAAACCCCACTATGATCATGACAATATTTTTCTCTTGAAGACTGAAGGCCTGGTAGTAATTAAGTTATAATTACATAAACTTTACATTTCTAGCTTTGCAGTTCAGTTGTACTCTTGTATATGAGAAAATAAAACAAATGAAGTTAAAGAGTATTTCTTCTTTATGAAATACGCAGGTAGTGTATATTGGGGTTTAAGCCATAATTAACAAATGAGGTGAAAAAATGTGGAAGTACCAAGAGCGGAAGCATTGCTTGCGAGACTGGGAGAGGAGGGGGAAGTGTTTTGCTGTAGTACCGCTATAAACACTTTTTACAAATACTGTAATTCAGGAACAGCAGGCTAATTTGCTGTTTCAACAGTGGGAAATACATCTTTAGTGAGATCTGCTCTTACACTCTGTTTTATAGATGGCTTAGTCTCTGTAGTTCTTGAATTTTCCAGTACGGGTTGTTCTGTTTGGTAGGCTTTTATGGTTCTGAAGTTTTTTGAGACTTCTGCAAATGTTGCAGTAAATTAGGGAGAGGAAGAAAAAAAGTCTTGGTTGGGAAAAAGTCCTGGTGAAATATCAAGCTCAACACTTCTGTGTTTATTTTAGCAACAAAATTTAAGAACTTCATGCTTAGATGCCAGTTATGTGCTGTTTCAAGTTGAAATAGAAAAAAAAAATTAATCTGCACTGCACATATATTCACTTTCACTAGAGCAAAAAATACATGTGTAAACTCGATTCGATCCATTTGTTTCTCTGAAGTTTGAAGTTCTCTGTCACTCTGAAGTGAAGCCTACCTTTTTTTTTTACTCTTAAATAGAATTGCATTGAGTTTTGTAATACCCAGTATCAAATTAGACTAGATGATTACATTCTTGCAAATAGTTCGCTTGTATGATACAGAAATACTATGTGTATAGTTTATAAAGGGAAGATGATCTTCTTAAGGGAAGAAGTCTTTTGTATGCTATGTGGGTTTTTAATCTTTTTGGTTTTGTCTTATGTTGCTTACTTTTCTTCCCCAAGTGTGATTTTGAAGCTCTTCAATTGTAACATTAAGAAAGTGTCTTTTGAAAATTATGGTGAACTATGTTTTATCAATTGAATTAGAAAAAATAAATACTGAAACTAGTTAGCTAATTGTCTTTCATTTCTGCTGCTTTTTTGACAGTTACCTTTGGGTATTTACAATACACAGTCAAATTTTTAAGAATAAAAAACTCTAGCCTTGCTATTTTTGTTTAAAGCTGTGGCTACGATAGCTTATCTATAATGGCAACAGTAATAAAATGAAATACTGAACTAGAACTGTTCCCCAAAGTCTTATTTGCTGTCAGATATCCCAGAAAACACAGAATGATGCAAGGTGTTATAATAGTAAATCATATTTTGTGCATAGGAAGTCTGTCCCAAATGAACTGGAAAAGCTGATGCTTGTTTTCTTGTTTCAGATGAGACATTAATGCACTGATCAGGTACTTTGAAAGAAAGAAACATGCAAGATTTCATTCACCTCTAGAAGACTGATACGTATACGTAAAATTGACACTACTTAATAGGCTCTGCTAGTGGGTATTAGGCGTAGCAAGTTCTGCTTTGTTAGCGATCTTCTACATATGGAAGTTCTGCTGTTATTCTGCTGCGCTTCGCTGTGGCTAAGATCTTAATACATGGTGGTATTAATGAGATTATTGTCAGCAGCCTTTAAAACTTTAACTCTGATTTTTATCACGGTACATTTCATAACTGGAACTCATACACATATGAACTCTTACTTTCTATTACTTGTCTGAGAATAAAAAGTCACTGTTACTACCTGTAGGGTTTGCTTTACAGCGTAAGGTCACGTGACAGCATCTTCAATATTAGCCCTTTATCAATGTTTTTCTACAGCTGGGTCTGTATAATTCTTGTTCACTCTGCATATTTATGGGAGATACAACATGTAGTAAAGAAAATGTATATTGTTTAGAATCAACTCTTTTTACAAGGCAGAGATAGTTTATTTGGTGGTGAGTATAGGACTCTGTTGTTAATGTCACGTGTTTGTGTGCTAGTCGATGGGAATACATTGAAGGAGATCAGAAAATATTGAGAGTGGTAACTCCATATCATTGTATGGTTTTGTATCAGTTAAACAAAGAGTTGCTTTTAAACCAGAAAGACTAAGTGTCTCTTCCTTTTCAGGAAGACTTTCATATATTTTGCTTACGATTTCTAAATATAAAACACTGTTTCTAAAAATAGAAATTAAAGCAATTTCATTACAACTCTTAATGAGTGTTGAGACGGATGAATCAAGTAATCTAAACTTCTGGAAGTACTGAAAACACACCCCATTCAATTTCCATTCTAATTCCATTTAAACTGATAAAATAAATGGAGAGGCAAAGAACAAATAGGACTGCTGCTGTGTGCTAACTTGATGTTAGTGGTTAGGGTTTCTTACTTAAATGGGATATTACACTTAATAGCTATTAGTTCAGTATAACAGCAGTGTATTTCAAAGGACAAAGGTCAAAAGGTAGTTACTTTTGTTTGGATGTTACAAATCTGCAAAAACCAAAGGGGCAAAAGAATTCTTTGAAAGCATAAGCAGATAAGGGATGTTTGGTTTCTGTTAGTAAACTTAAATGAGAATTTCACAGTGTTGAAATCTGTTGAATTTTGGAACAATTAAGAGGAAGAAAGGCAATTATTTTTGACTTGAAACACAATTCTACAAAAGTGTGCAATAAGTGTGCTGTTTTCTCTTCTCTCCCTGCCCTGTTCAGCTCTCTTTTTGGAGTCAAAGTTCTAATTCATCGGTATAGCTGAATTGCTACACTTAACGGCACTGACTGTTAGAATGATAAAATGAGAATAATCGCTCCTGACTCGATGCAGTCATAAGAACACAGATAAACTGTGACTACAGCTATAACTTAATAACTTTTGAAATTTCTAGCTTCCTGTGTTCTTTCAAACAGATACCACTTAGCACTGTTTTCAATATTCAGTGAAAGCAATCTGAAGACATGGTAGAAGTGGAGTGCTCTAATTGTTTTGCGCTTCATGGGAGCTATTGTAGGTGAAAAATGCTATAGCCCTTTGTTAGCTTCTCTATGATCCTAACCTTTTTTGTTGACATTTGGGTGTAACCAGTTTAGGTTCTTCTAACACGCTACATGCTTTGTGGCCTTTTAATAATAAATGTGACAGTTTTAGAAAAAAAATATTTTGAACATATGGCTGAATTATTACTCAGTCTTTTTGGATTAATTGTTGTGACTCTTGGTTAGCTAAGGCAGTTTGTTTTTTGGCTTGTTCTGTTCCTGAGAGCTATATTCTTTTTATCACAAGGTAAGGCTAATAGGTTTTAAGTCCTGGAGTAACTACTGTAATCAACTGCCTCAGTCTGCTACAAACCAGTTTATAAAACTACATCCAGTAATTTGTATGTAAGGATGATAACATCAAGTTTGAGCTAAACTAGTCTTTACTTGCTAATCCGTATTTGGTAAATTATCCTTGTATTAAATTACTCTTCTTGTTAAAACTGTCTTATTGTCATATGGCATGAAATGATGTCCATTTTAGCTTTCGGGCTGTGTTGTTAAATAGGTATTGTTTTGTCAAAGTGCACAAAACAGGGCTGTACTGAAATCTAGATCTGAGGAAGAGATGGTCTGATTTGAACACAGTGAGGACAACAGAATGTTTGGGTGTGTGTGTGGCGCAGAGTCTTCGGGAGAATATTCAGAGTTGTCTTTACATGCTTGTAGCATTCTTATGCTGTACTCTGTATTCCCTTCTGGCTGTTGTCAGAAACCAGATGCTGGATTTGGTAGGCCTGTGGTCAAACAAGTGTAACTATTTTAATGTTCTTGAAAGATTGGATCTTAGTAAAGATCCATTTTTTAGGCAGATGACAATACTTCATATACACTCATACTGTGTTATCAGTTCCACAAATCTTTGAAATGCCTATGGTCTGCAGATCTTACTAGTGTTAATGATCTACTTTTTGGTTTAAAAAAATAAACTCTAGGAGCATCTAAAGATATCTAGCCTCCACCCCTTCTTTTAAAGGCACAGATCCTATGCTTATGAAAAATGCATAACACTTTTTTGGAAGATGCTGCCTGTATTCTCTGTATTCTTTCTTGATTGGAGGTGATGGGGAAGGATTTTTAAAAGAAAAATTTGGTAACCTATATGTGTTGATTGGATCTTGGGTCCCTAGTCTGATTCTGTATTCAGCAGGTACTTTTTTAGTGTTACAGATAGGATTTTTGCTTTCTTCATTTAAATCTGAATTGGTAGCTGTGAGGAAACCTTTTGCCTTATGTAAAACACAGGGTGACTCAAGGAAAGTGGAAGAGCCAGTATTAGAAGAAAAGAGAGGAGGAAAAAGTAACGGTATCCTTCCCTGCCCATTAACTGGAAAGCAGGCAATAAATAGGCATTTTGGTTTATTTTTTCATTAAGATATTTGGAAGTACCAATCTTAACTTTTGCTTAAGCTGTGAGTCTTATGCCTGGCTGTTCACTGTGTGACTTCCTGGTTTTATGACAGTCTTGGTTTAAATGGGAAGATCTGGGTGTTTGTGCCCATCTCTTCCAAATATTTGAATGACTGAGTTTGATAGCAAGGCATTTTCCATTTTCTAATGGTGAAAATTAGTGTATCTGCCTTCAAAAAATTCCTAAAGCAATTCTAGACAAGGAATTCACTAACTGAAGTTGTTTAGCTCTTCAATGAGTGTTTTTGCCCACTGTGTAACTGCATAAACTGCATTTATAACATGGGATAAAGCAATGTGTTTTGGACAGATTAATAAATTGTGCGCAGATGATCATGTGAGGAGGTTTTTATTGGTGCCTCTACCTGCTCTTGCATGATCTTGTATTGTATCAGGACCAGAATGCACTAAAATAATATCTCTAACACTGTCCTGTCTGTCAGCTTTTAGAGGATGTCATCAGTAGATCACATTTTATTGTGAACACGGTGGAGGAATTTGAGGCTACTGAAAACTTCAGGAACTCTGAGAGAGAGATAGGTAAGGTTTTTTTAATCCATTATGATGGATTAAATCACAGTAATGAAAGAGCCTCAAGCAGGTCAGAGGTGATGGTTTCAATGCCAATTATATTCAAACTATGTACCTGGGAAAAGGACCACAAATACTGTCTCTCTCTCCTGGCTTATATTGTTTTATTCGATGTAGTATTAAATGTTATAATATGCACATGATGTCTATGAATGGACATGCTTAGTTGGGCTTTTTTCAAGCCTAGTGCCCCTCTGTGGGAAGAGATGTTGAACAGTTCTTTGATACTTGGCTGTGATTTGGTAGCCTTTGAATTGTGCCTTGGCAGTCTAATTGTGAAAGGCAAATAGTGCAGTCATCAGTTTCAAAACAGAGTTAAGAAACTTCAAATCTGTTTTCTTAGAGCTGTGTCTTTTACTGAGTGCCAGGCTGGCTATTCCCGTATGCTGAAATGAGAGAGGGATATTGGAGAGAAGGGACCTTGTAAGCGAAGAGTTTTCTCTAGGTTAGAAGCCAGTCATCCTTCCTTGGTTATAGGAGGCTATCCTTTCTAATTTGAACAACTATTTCTTAGTCAGCACTGGTATGCTCCATAGAATTCCTAAGTACGCTTAGAGTTAAGCAAGCAATGGAAAGGCAAAAACCTGTTCTTGTGAAAATGAAAATACATAGTCTGGTCCCTTTCAGTAACTTCTCACTGAAACCTCTTATTCTCTTCGCTATTCTAAGTAGCAAACCTTTCCCCATCATTCTGCATCTCCACAGCAAATTAAAAATACTAAAATCCGAAGGAGAACCTGAGACAGTGATGCATTTTTACATGTTCGGTTCACAGTTGATCAATGTCCTGCTTGTAGGTCTGAGGGTTTATAGTGTTATATCACAGTATTCTTTGAGTTATACTCCACGGTGCTCTGGCATGGCTTTTTAGACTTGACAGTCATCTTTTTGTAATATGAAGTAGAGAATTTTAGCAGCTAATAAGTCATTTGCTATACAAATAAAATCACAAAGGGGGGATAATCCATTGATAAGGTAAACACTGGTAACCTAGAATGTCCTGAAGAGTCGTTTCAGGCTGTGTGCATCATCTTAAAGGGAAGCTAAAGTTCATCTTATATCTCTGTTTTATTTTATGGTCCCAAAGGAAGATGGCACAGCTCCTATTGCTTCTTCCAGTATAGGAAGTTAGCCCAGTGAAATCGTTCTATTCCTGGGAGCCTCTGATAGGGATTGTAAGTGAATAATCTATTGACTTAGTTTTATTAGCATTTTGGTGATTGATGATGGAAACTATTTCAAAACAAAAGTTGCACTTGCTGATGCATCCCTGGAATTCACAGGCATTCGTGAATTTCTGTTTGCCAAAGTAACTGTTTCTGTTGTGGTATGCACAGCAGTATCAACTGTCCTCTACTACACAACATAACAAATTGGTTTATTTAATGTAGAAGATATGTGGAATAAAGAAATAAAGCTATCTTTTTGTTGTTGTTGTTATAGTAAGCTATAAAGACATCATCTGAAAATTCAGGAGACACTTCACTTTGCATTGAAAGACAGAACAGGCAATTCAACTTTGGCAGAATAGGCATCCGAGCCAAGATTAGTAATACTAAATTTAAGAATTGTCTTGATTTAGGCACATCTGAATGGACTGTAGATAACAATGTTTAGAAAACTGCTAGCTGCCTTGAATTGTGGGCAGGAGCAAAGGAATATCTCAGGGCTAAGGAGGATTATGGCAAATTAAAATGCAGGCATTAACCACGGACCAGGATGCTATAAGAAAAAGAAAGGGATAACATGAAGCTTTGAACTCCTCCTGTTGAATTTGGGAAATGCCTTCCTGTTGTCATGTAATACCCTTAGACACATCATGCACTATAGTTTGAGATAACTCCAAAACTTTCAAAGAATCACAGAATAGTTGAGGCTGGAAGGCACCTCTGGAAATCCAAACGCCCTTCTTAAGCCGTGTCAGCTCGAGCAGGTTGCCCAAGGACCATGTCCAGTCGTGTTTTGAGTATCTCCAACATGGAGACTCTGCAGGCTCTCAGAGCAGCCTACTCCAGTGTTCAGCCCTCCTCACTGTTGCAGTGTTTTCTTATGCTCATACAGAACTTGCTTTGTGTCAGTTTGTGCCCATTGCTGCTTGTCCTTTCAAGGGCACCTCCGAGAAGAATCTGGATTCAAAACTTTGACTGTTTTGATTCTTAGAGCAATTTTGTTTAATAATAAATAAATCTCATTATTGTGTTTATGGGTCTTCACTAAGAAGAGGTATTTTTAAATTAATCTTGAACTTTCACTTTTGATCATATTTATGAAAATAGCATATGATTACTTCACAAAATCCCATAACTCTCTCCAAATGACCTTGAAAAGTTAACTGCATCTATACATTACAGAACTGGTTGCTATACTCATTTGGTTTTCAAATTTAAAGGAAAAAAAGTTTCTGTTCTCCACCTTGTGAGATGAACCCTGCTAATTTTGCTTGTATTCTGAAAGTGCTTTGAATGACTGGGGAGAATGTTGAGCATTTTTTTCCTCCCTCAGCCATCAGTGAGGTTCACAGATGTTGCTTATGCAGTTACAAACAATGTTGTTCAGCATCTTGTAATCTGATCAGAAGACACTACCATATCCCTTTCAGTCTCAGGAATACATGTTCAACCTGCAGCTGGTTAATTATCTCTTAAGCAGTTCCTCTCTAATTCATTGCTAAACTCTGCTTATTTTATATTTCAGTGGATTAAGCTTCTGAATTAACAAAATTATGAGAAACATCGCAGTCTTACTGATATGATCATGATGATGAAAGCGGATGGTTTAGTCCATGGCAGCATGCTCTTCATGCTGATTTTTCATCTCAGAGGTGCTAAAGATTCTAGTCATGAACAAGCAATGTTATTTTTTGTGAGATTGCCATGGTGATCAGGTAGGTTGTGGAGCACAGCGAAGAAATACCTTTTCTCAATTTATGAGCTTAGGAGAAACTGAGAATTTGGGAACCCCTGTTCATCTGAAGCTGTTGGGATTTTTCATGTCTTGCCAGTGCCATTCTGCTGCTGTTACAACTGCAAGGGGGGGGGGGGGGGGGGCGGGGCAGA
>JANHGO010004959.1:0-23907 GCA_024606505.1 Aquila spilogaster
ATACTTTCCTGGATTAAGCACCTAAATGGCAGATATTGATTTTTAAATGCATCCCCTTGGGATTTTCACTGGGTGGATGCTTCTGTCTGGATGCTGTGCTGAGGATGGACCAGTGCTCAACCCATCCCTGCCAGCAGATGGGTTGGCCAGGCTCAAAGCAAGCCCTTTCACTTCCCAGTCAGTGGGAGGATAGTTAGGCAATGAAAGCGGTGTGCCTTGATTAAGCCAGCGCTGAATTATAAGGAAGTGGGCTTGAGCATCTCTGATGGGAAGCTTGCATCCATCCTCTTCAAAGCGGAGGTTTTGCCATCATCTAGATCATGTTGCACTAAAAAATACACCCAAGCCTTCCAATTAGACTCATCCGCTATGGTTGCCTGCTTTTATTTTATTTTTTATGTTCAAATGCATACAGCCTTTCAGTGTAATGTGATAAAGACTGCTGCTTTTACCAGCCTGGCGAGGAGCAGACGCAGCGCTGGAGCTCTTCTCGTTTCCCCGAGCCATCTTGGTGCAGTTGTGCAGCATCATGTCGTGTCGATGTGAGTTCACATCTATTTCCCAGCCTTTGTCTGCTGAAGCAGTGGGAGGTGTTAGTGCTGTGAGTTGCCAGTGGGGAATTTCTGCTATCAGACATTTTTATCAAGGAACTCTCAACCCCAGATTCGTACTTCGGGGGCAAAAATCATTCTGGATTAATATCAGTGTTTTAAAATCTTTAAAGGGAAATAAGCATTTCACATGGCTTGTGGCGTGTAGGGCTATTGATAGACCCAATGAATCTGTTTTGTTGGCTTTGGGCACTTTCTGGACCAGAAGTTTAATAATCTACTCACAGATCTGCCCTTCAGGGCCCCTTTCAGTATGGTCTCCTGTTTATGGCAGCCTCAGCCAGTTCCATTTTGAAAGAGTAAACACAAGCTTGCTGCACACCACAAGTTGTGTAAATATCAGCAGCTCTAGTAGCCTTACCTTAAGCATGGATAATCCGAAAATCCCCGAACATGGGCCTAGAGTGGCCATTGGGGATTCAGCTGGTAGCTCCTCGATTCCATGCCGTGGTGGTGGCCCCAGTCATTGCTGAGCTGCTATACTGCAGGTGTTTGCTGCTAAGCACCTTCAAAAACCCTGTGTGCGATGCCAGATTAATTGAGGAGCTTAAGAGAGGAAAAACCTGCCTTCCTTCCTCCCCGGTTCTACAGCGGGAGAGCCCATCTCACCCCGGGGATTACCACTGAAACGGGGAGCAGTGAAATGGAACGTTCAGCAGTGAGGCTTTGCATGTGATAAATCAAAGTCAGGGTCCAGATACTCATCGGAGAAGCAGGAGGTGGAGGGGAGTGAGGGACGAAATTAAAATAAAGCTAAGCTTTTATTGAACTGTTGTTCTCCAGGAAAAGGCTAATTGGCAAACAAATATCCTCCAACAGTGGGAAATGCAGCTCCTCTCTCCCCACTTGCCAGGCTGCTGAGCTTTTATTGACAAAGCTTTGCATCATCAAAGTAAGTGCTTGGAGCCTGCAGTGATCTCAGAAATGCAGTGACTTAAATCCACATCCTTTGTGGTAAACACAGCAATACTGAGATAGGAGCTTTCCTTCTGGCAGACAAGGCTTTGGCTGGCTGGAAGGCGGTCCTGCTGTGTTGGGAGGCTTCTGAAACCATGATACGCTGGGGTGGGCTTCATATCTCCGTGTTATCAGCCTTGTGGTGGTGGTTTTTAGCTTAGCGTGTGTGTATTTCTTCCCAATTTGGACAAAACCAGGGGTGGAAATGGAGCAGGACTGGATGTCAGCCTGTGGCAGTGCTGGGTGCTGAGAGTGGAGCTGGGATGGAGGAAGAGGAGGAGGAGGTGAGGGCTTCCTCTTGCTCCCGATTGCTCAGTGGAGTTGCAGTGGGAAAAAATATTACTTCCTCCCACCACCAACCTATGTGTTTTTGTGTTTGCTTTTGCAAAAGAAGGACCATGAATCTGCCCATCTGCTGGAAAGAGGCACGTGTGTGCTTCGTAGAATTGGGTCACTTAGTACCCTAGTGAGCATTAGGAAATGTGTATATATATTTATATAGGTTCCCAAACTGGGTCTTGTCTGTGGTTACCTTCCTGTTGTCCTTGTTCCTGAAATAAGTGGCATTTGCCCAAGCTGATCTGATGGAGCTTCAGTGGGAAGTGGTCTGTAGCCATTGAGAGGATCTGGCACCAACATCGAGCTCACCACCGTTTAGGTTTACCCTTTTAATGGTGAACTTGTGACCTCTTTTGGTGTTACTGCGCTGCTTGCTGTCTAGTTGGCTGAGAAAGTCTGTGGGAAAGTCTCTACAAGGTTTGGTTTCAATCCTCCAGAATTAAACAAAGTTCTTCTTCGGCAGCACCTTCCCCAGTCACATGCATCTGTGCATTGAGCAGCATCAATCTCTGCAGCGGTGGTGGGGTGGAGGGCTGTGTGAGCACCCAGCAGGCATCTTCTCCTTGCACCCAACCTTGTCTCTGGGCAGAGGTGGTCCCACAGGAGCCAGCATCCATCTCCTGCACTGCATTTCTGCTGGGCTGCCGAAGCAGATGACACTGCTCTGAGGATGAAGAGTTTTAAGGCAGATCATGTCTTGCTCTGCCGAGTGGATGCTTTTCCCCAGTAAAGCAGATTGCAGCATCGTGCTTCCCGGGGCTGGGTGTTCTTTGCTCATGTGCTGGAGAAGGGAGTCGCGATCTGTGCTGTGTTGTTGCCGGGAGAGCACTTGCACGGGAGCTGCTGCTCGTTTCTGTGAATAGCACTGTCAAATTGTGTACAGCCAGAATAAAGCAGGCTTTTTTTTTGGCATATTATACATCCCTGTACATAACTGTGTACTGGCTTAGTGGAAAAACTACTTTAATATTTCATGCTGCAATCTGAATTTCACCGTCCAGTCTCCAGAATGCCTCTGCAAGCTCATTTGGCCAGAAGCAGAATAAAACATCTTCTTGCAAGACAGCAGGCCCAGATGTGTGCCTTGTTTAATGATGAATGCCACAATAAGAGGAATACAGAAAGCAGTGAACGCGTTTTATATGAGCGCTGTCGTTTCAGCAGTGCTGGCGGATGGGGCATGCAACTGCAGCCGGCTCCTGCTGAAATCAGGGCACGGTGCAGCTATCACATTGGGGGTGTGCAGCATGAGTGAAATTCGGAGATGCAAAACCCTCTTTTTTTAGGTTTGTGGAGTACAGGAGGATCTCTGGAAAGAGGAAGGAGGATCTGGGGTAGTTCAGGATTTGGCAGCAATGTGTATGTATATAAATCTATGAAACTGAAGAATTTGAGATTTGCTTTTGCTGGGAATTACAGCTCTTGTGATTTTTGCAGTGAGTCAGGCTCCTGCTGGCAGCTGGTGTTCCATGATAGCGGTAAGGCCACTGCCCCATGTACTTGATGCACAGCTGGCCCACTGCAACAGTACAGTACAGCCCCCAAAGGTGTTGCAGTGGCATCACAGGACAGGGGAGCCCCCAAGCTCTTCCCCATCGCATCTCACAGGTGGGTTCATGGGAAGAGCCCATCATCAGATGGTTCAAGGCTTTTTGTGGTGGTTGTGTTTTTTTTCTTTCCTTTCTTTCTCCCTCCTCCAACGTCAAAACTGCAGTCCTGCCGACGCGCACGTATTTCAGCCAAACATAAACATTCCTCTCCTATGCGGTCTGTGCGTGGAAACATCTTTATGTCTGAGAAAGGGGTCTGCGTGGGAGTTTGTGGCCAAGGAGTCTGCCTGGTTGCTTTTAATAGAAACCTCTGGGGCAGTGCCAGGCTGTGTTCTGGGGATGGGTTCAGGTCCACCAGGCTGGGAGCAGAGGTAGCTCCCACTGATGCAGTCCTGTTTCTTTAGGTGCTCATCTACAGAAGGGCTTGATTCCGAAGTTTAAAGAAAGAATGCCAACAAATAGAACATAACACTTGTGCTGTCTGGTCAGATGGGCACCACGCTATGCGTGCATGGGGAAGAGTGCTGAGGAAGGCTGCTGCATTGCTTAGCAGTGGGATGGGTTAATCTACAGGAGCAACGTGCTGGGTGCCAAACTTCTGCCTTGAATGTGCTGTCACAAGTGGCACAGGGTTGAGGATGCCCTAGGGGCCCCTCCTGACCACTGCCAGCAAGCAAGGCCGCTTTGCGGCAATGGAGAAGTGTCAGAGCATCCCACGCTGCACCGAAACTCCAGGGCTTGACATGGCAGAAATGCTGCAATCGGTCAGGGTTTGACAGAGCTGGTCAGCGAGTGTCACTGTGCTTGCACAAAATCAGTTTCACCTTGTGAAACACGCTGAAATAAAGCTCCCTGTTGGGAAAGAGCCTGCTTGGGATCTTGTATTCTTGTCAGGGGAGGGGATGGGAGAGGAGCCAGAAAAACAACAAGCTAATATTCATATTTGATGATTTAGCTCCTAGCTCCCGTGTGGGTTTGGAGGCGGGTGTGAAGAGGAGCGTGCACGCTCCTTTGCATGCGTTTGTGCCCTGTCTGGGTATTTTTGTGCTGCAGACCGCAGCGCTGCAATACCGGTGCTGGCTCCAAACCAGCTCATTGGGGCATCGGTTGCAGGCACGTTGCTCCATGCAGGCTAGTTCAGCTTGCCAAGGAGGCTGCTGAATATGCAAGCAGTAATTGCTGCTCTCCTTTCCTTAAAGCAAAGGCGGAAGCGACACCAGGGTCCAATTTTCTCCTAATGACTGATTTCATTTAAGCACTGCTCTGGGCGATGTTGGGTTGGTGTTTTTTTTTTAGGGGGGTGGGGACAAACTTCAGCTTACTTTTCTCCTTGCGTCCTTTCACTGCAGCCTGTGTGGAGTCCCCCATTGGTCGTGGTGGCTCCCACATAGGGGCACGCATCAGCCAGGTCCCAAACATGGGCTTTGAGGAGCTGGGGAGATGTGAACGCATCCCATCCCAGCTGGGTTGCTGTGTTTCTGCCAGCTGTGGCTGCTGCTCTTTTCCTTTCGGTTTTGCACTGTATTTCCAAAGGAGCATTGCCTCCCCGCACCCTCCCTCATCTGTGCTTTATGGCTGTTCGGCATAACGGGGAGTGGCTGCGAGGAGCGCTTGGATTAACTCCTACCCAAAGCTTCATTTCGCCCTCCGTGGCTTTTTTAGAACAAGCTGCATAAATCTGGCTGAACAGCACGGACAGGAGGGGAAGGTGTTGGGATTAAAGCGCCTCTCTGTTGCTTTGTACCACTGCAGTGGTGGTAGCACGGCATTGCGGAGGCACGGACAAGGTCACTGCTGGGGGGAACAGGACAAACCAAGGGTCAGAGGAGAAGGGTTGGGATCGGTCACAGCCAGGGACGTGTCCCTGCTGCCCTGCTTGCCCTAAGCTCTGTTGTCACAGTTGAAATGCCACCATGACACTTGTGCAGGGCTTTGGCATGATTCACCAGGATAAAGTGCCAGCCTTCAGGAAGTGCCCTGCCCTGCTTTCACCTGGTCCTTCAGGAAGCAGCTGGCACAAGCAGAAAACCTGCACAGGGCAGGTGGAAGCCATTGCCACATCTGCCCTGTTGCTGCAGTATGCGTCCGTGGTGGTACAGTGCTTCGCAGCCCACCTACAAGGAGCCTTGCAGGGACCTCTGGTTGTTGCAGACCCCATGGCAGCCTCCTGGGGCTCAGAGACCCCTACTCTTACTGAATAAGAGGCAACTAGTTAATAGGGGTGCTACGAACCAAAGAGAGATGCTTATGAAGTTGTCATTTTATTGGTTTGCTTAGAGACCCTAAGGATCAGATCCGTATTGTAATCAGTGCTTTACAACCCCACAGCCAAAAGCTGTCTTCGTTTCAAGAAATAGTCTCAGCTTGAAACATCTCTATTGTGTAGCTTGCTGCATCACAGCACAACATCTCCTTTTGTCCAGCATCAGCTTCAAATTTAGCAGAATTAGCTTTTGGCAGCTGCTCCCTTGCAATGTGTTATGTCTTCACCCAGGTAATACCTGCTGAAAGATTGGACACTTCCTGGTCTCCTCTGCTGTCCTCTGGCTCTTGTCCTGGGCCATGTGTTGCCGCCTGCTCCCCAGCCTCACAGCGTGTATGAGCTGATCTCATGGGCATCTCCAGTTCTCAGCTTGCAGCCATGAACAGCGATGCCCCAGTTCCACTTGTCTCAGTGTGTGTCCATCTTCAGAATCTCCTAGCCCTTGCTTTGGCATTAATTGGAGCATCTGCACCTGAGCTGGGTAGGTGGGCCTTTGGGTAGGTGGAGCTGGCTGGAGAAGGGGTTGGTGGCACCAGTACTGGTGGCAGGGACTGGTGGTGGGACATCACCCAGCTTGCAGCCCCCGCCAGAAATGCAAAAAGAGGTTGACAGGAGAATAGCTTTCCTAGCTTTTGTGGCTCTTCCATTTTCTCCACGCTGAAAATGGATTACAATTTACTGCTCTTCCAAGAAAACTTGAATACCTTGTGAGTGCTAGACAAAGGTGTTGCCACAGGTACTATGCTATCTGCTACCAGTGCCTGTAACAGGGACAGTGACTTTAATCCCTTGTCTGGTTGCTTGAGTGGTTCATTATTGTAGTTCAGAGAAGACAAATTCCCTTTATCTCCTCCGGCTTGCCAAAAGCAAATGTCTCGGAATTAATTAGGTCCTATCTGAATCATTCCCAATCCTCATCTGACTTCCCTTGGGGAACAAAACCAGACATGGATATGTGACGAAGCGAGCAGGCAGCAGAAATGCGTCGGGTGGTTCCCATGGAAGGCTGGAGCTTGCAGAAAGCCAGCTTCACTGCTGTCTTCCGTGGGAGCTCATGGGCACAGTTGCTCTTTAATTCCCACATACTGCATTGCTGGGAAAGGGTCGAGTTGAGATGACTCTGAATGTGCCCAGGCGAGAGATGGAGAGAGTCATCCCAGGGGGTGGTGACCATCATTTCTCCTATTTTGCCATGTTACTGCAGTAGAAGCCTTTTGGAGCCCTTGGTGAGCCAAGACGATTGCCATCACTTGTGGATTTGCGGTAGAAATAAAATTTACCTTTTGTAAACCTACACGACGGCCCACCTGACACAAGTCAGCAGAGAAGACCTTGGCCAGATGTGATGTGTGAGAGCCAGGTTGCACAACAAGTGTCCATGCCACATCCTCTGCTCCTGGCTTGTCCCAGCTGAGCTCGTCCCGTGCACATTTCTACCCCTTTTGCTGTAAAATCAGAGCAGTTTTGGAAATGACTCAGCCCCATCGGTCCTGGCTTGGGATTAGGGGTTTGGCGAGAAGTTCCCTCAATGACCCTTCCCAGCCTATCTTCCTTGGCTCGGCATATACAGTGGCAATTAAATTTAATTTATTCTGGCCCGCTCAATAGTAAAGGCCAGAAGGCACCATTAGATCACAATCTGACTTGAATTTATTGATGTAATTAGTGCTGCAATGTGTAGATGGGAGGTGGGAGCAGGACTTTTAATGAGTGTCGCTGCATGAAACCGGTCCCTTTCATTTTCCTTAGTGCAAGCCACTGGCTTGCAAGTAGTTTTTTTTCTCTGTGAATTACTGGTTTCTGTAGAATTTACAGGGAGAAGAGGAGGCTGTGTATCTGGACTGTGTTCTGACAAGGCAGTCTGTGTTGTCTGCAGCACTCCCCATGACCTGCCAGGAAGCAGTGTTTTGATTTTTATCCATCACGTTAATGAATATTCATCAGTGTTCTCAAGGTTTAATGCTATTTGCCTGGTAGCTAACATATCTTTCTCTAACCATTTTTAGCCTTTGTTGCTAATAACCCACAGCCCACTCAGCCTGCATTATGAGGTGTTTCTTTTTTTAATTGTTTATAAATGAAAATTAGTAACCTCAATAGCTCCAGAGCTGGAAGCAACTCAGAAATACCTTGTCTTGGTTACTACAGGACTATCTGCTTCAAGGCCTGAAATAAAATCCCACTTTTTGGTCTGTCGTTCAAATTTATCTTAGGACACCAACAGGAGCGAGTATCTCTGAAGAGCAGGTGTTGTTCTGATACAGCTTTCTCTACATTTTTGCAAGCCCAAGTCAGAGCTTGTATGTAGCAGCAGGTTTCAAGGACAGAGTTGATGCGGTGTTGAAAAGGGGCTGGCAAAGGCCCTGTGGAAGAGGAGAACAGCTTGCTTTGCTCCAGTAGCACGGTTGTTTGTCCACGAGGCATGCTGGCTGTGGGAGCAAGATCATGCCCTGATTCAGTAGGAAGACCAAGTGGCCAAGTTTTGCACAGCTGAGTGTGTGTGGATTGGAGCCGAGCTTCAAGTGGAACTGGGGTATCACTGCCATCTCTCCTGCCTTCATTCTGCAGCGTAACGTGGTCCTGCAAAAGCCAAGCCTGCAGTGCATTGCTTGTTTACTCTGTGTTGGAGGAGATGTGTCTGTGTGTTGTTTTTTTTTTGTTTTCCTTCCCATTAATCTTAGGAAAGAAGCTGTCCACTGGGTCTCAGACCCTCCTAAAGCCTGATAGGTGCCAGCAGGCTGCTAATGGATTTGCTCCGGTGCAGGCTGCCTGGGAGTTGCGATGAGAGATTTTGAGGCAGCTGAAATGCCTCCGATGGCTGGATTTGGAAAAATCCAAGGTGCTGAAATGAGATTTGGGGATCTCTGAGAAGGGGCACCATCCGGATTGGGCACAGAGCAGTTGCACAGTTTGGGATTATTTTGTATGAAGACCGAGTAACTGTTTCCCATGGCTCTCGGTGCAGCAGATGTTTACACTGTGTGCTGAAAGTATGCAGTTGAAAAGAATTTCAAGGGTCAGATCCTCAGTTAAGGCTATCTGAGTAAGCCTGAGTTTTCTGCAAGGTCCCTGTTTTGGGAAGGCAGCGTTTGCTGCTCAGGGCAAGCGAGTGATGCTGCGGAGTCCCACTGCAGGTCTGCCACCAACCCACCCCTACTGCTGGCTCTCTGTGGTGCCCAGCAGCCATTTTTTTGGGCATACAAACACATGGTCAGATGGCAGTGGCTGCTCCGGGGAAATCAGACTTCTGTCGGAGTGTTGACCTTTTCTCCAAGTCTCTTCTTAACTTTGTTGGTAAATCCAAGTCATCAATGTTTCAGCCTTCTGCATTAACCTTGGTAGTGCGTGGCTACTTGCCCTGTCTCTGAACATGAATGCAAGACATGACACTGATGTCATGTTTTGCAGAGATTAAACAAGCAGACGTTCAATTAGTATGCATTTACAGTTCAAATGTTTAAGCTCTATAAAAAATCTGCTCTTTGCTAGTTGACTTTTCTCATTGGGGTGCTCCTTCGCTATCCTCATTCCTCATAGCAGGCCCTCCCCTCGTGTTGCTGACTCTTATCCTTGACAGTCACGCTTTTTGTGCAGTGTTTGGCTGGTCCTTGCCATAATCTGTTGGGCCAGGCACTGAGTGGCATTTGTGGCTTGCCGGCTGCTGCATGTTTACCCTCCTGCCGTGAGCATCACTCCTGACATGGGCTTGAGAAATCAGCAAAACCGAACAAACTGATGGCATGAGTAATGCCCCACGTAAGCACTGCGCAGGAAAGTCTGAGCTACCGGCACCGTGTGACTTTTATCAGCTGAATTCACGTCTTGTAAATATTTACTGGAATTCCAAGTAGGGTTTATCTAATTAAAACCAAGTAAAACTTTCCGTGAAAAAGAGCCTCCCAACTGGCGGCTGCTGGTGGATGTTTAGGAATGCATTTAAGAGTGCGGTGGGGATATATAGGATTTTTCTGTGCTCTGCAGCTCAGGGCTTCTTGAGCTGCCTGAGGTCTTGACGTACTGGGGACGCATGGCTGCAGCATCCTAAATCCTCCATACCCTGTGACCGAGCTGCTCTGGCTGCTGGGCCTGGAGGAGCAGCACGGTGTGGGGATGTCAGCGGGGTTTGCTCTGGGATTTGCTGAGATTTGCAGTAATGGCAGGGGGTCAGGACCTATTGCACTGCAGAGCTGCAAGTGTGGGGTCACCAGTGTGTCCTCCTGCTCTGATGGCATCCGCACAAAGCAAGCAAAGGCGTCTTTTGAATTAGCGCAGTCCTCAAGGTTGCCCGGACCATAAATGTCAAATCTGAGCAGAAATATTTGGCACACAAACAGTCTCCGTTCTTCCCCTCCGCGCCGAGCGCGTGGGTGGCTCCTATTCCTCCTCTCTGCAGGACGGGAGCGCAGCGCTGTGGGGCAGCTGCCAGAACCCCCTCTCTCTTCTCTCCCCAGGATCTAGCGGCCAGCAGGGAGGGACGCAGAGCATTTCTGCCATGGCCCCGAGGAAGAGGAGCGGTCGGGGGATCTCCTTCATCTTCTGCTGCTTTCGCAGCAGCGACCACCCCGAGATCACATACCGGCTGCGCAATGACAGCAGCTTCGCCCTACAGACCATGGAGCCCGCGCTGCCCATGCCGCCAGTAGAGGAGCTGGATGTCATGTTCACCGAACTGGTGGTAAGTAGAAAACATCTATATTCTCTTTTCCTTCAGCACCCACCCCTCTCCCTTCTAGACTGTGCAGTGAGGACATGCTTGGGTTTGTGTTTTCAGGCAGGCTTTGATGTGAAGAGTGCATCAGGGGCTGCTCTTGGGAGTGGTTTTGTGCTGAACCTCGAGCTCTGCTCCTCCATGCAGTACTACCAGTTGGGGGTGGTTTCCCTTTGTTGTTGGAAAGCATTGATTTCTGAGATCAGGTAGCAGCAGGGGTCTGTTCTGGCTTTGCACACCCCTGGAGGTCTGGAGTGATGCAGTGGTGTCAGAGCTGGAAAAGCAGCTCGTCCCCTGTAGTTGCAAACAGTTTTCCTTGCCAGACACTCTGCTTTGCAGGATTCCTTGGTAACAGTCTAAATTGATGTTCGGAGAGTCAAGATACCGTTTCTTTGTCCCTCAGTACTCAAACTCTGAAAAAGATGGATCAGAAGAATAAAAAACATCAGCAAAGAGAAGCTTTAATTTCCTCTCACATTTCCCTGTGGCTTGTTGGATGGACCAGAAATGCTTCACTTTGAGTTGGTTCGGCACTAAAATGGGATTTCTCCATGGTGTTTTGTTGTGTAGCAGGAGCTAGGAGGTCACGCTGTGGTGCTGGCTGGTCACTCCTCATGATAAGCATGTCCCATCGGACACTGGCAGCATGAGTTCAGTGATCCAGGCCACCGCAGAGCAGGTTTATCCCGGAGGACTTTCTGAACAAGCGATGGGACAGAGTGGGCTGAGACACGCAGTATGCCATGATGGGGACAGGACATCCCTGCAGCCACAGCACATTCTGCAGCGAGGTGATTTTCAAAGCATCTCCCCCCAAATTCGGGTGGATGCTTCCTGCACAAGATGCGCTGTGGAGATCGCTGCATGTGGAACAAGGCAGGAGCTGCTGGGGACCAGCCGGACTCAGGCATGCTCTGGTGTTTCCCTTGCTCCGTGCTGCCAAGGTTTTGCTTTTTTTCCCCAGCTGCTGCTGAGAAGAAAGCTGGGAGGCAGCTGCTGCACCAGGAGTGGGGTCAGCAGGAGCCGTGCTGGCTCCCTGGAGGCCTGGAGCCATGTGGGGAGGGCAGGCAGCGTGTCCCTGCTGTGCTCCTATGCAAGCAGCTGCAACCCCTTGGTTTGTCCCCAAAAATGTGATTTCTACCTGAGCCGGGAAGGAGAGGAGTGCTGATCTGATCCCCCTGGGTGCACGAGGGCAGATTCCCCCAAAAGGCATTTTGAGTAGTGAAGACGCAGTCCCCCCCGCCCCAGTTACAACTACTCTCCATAACCTGTTGGTGCTGGGTATTAAATTTCAGCATTAGCTAAATGGTTTGGAAACTATCCCACTGTTTCTGTATAAACCCACTGTGTAACATTTGGAAGAGAGACAGAGAAAGCACTCAGAGGCTCTGGGCTGAGCTTTATGCCCCATGTCGCTGCTCAGCACCGTGGCCCCAACACTGCCGGGTCACACTTGAGTATCTGCCACTGGGCAGCTTGTGCCTGCTCTGTGGGACCAGGGCTGCCTCCACAGGGCTCAGTATTCTTGGTCATTGCGTTGAGAGAAGACAGAGGGGCTGGAGGGGACCTGGAGGCTTTGCCAGCTCGGGTTGATGCTCTGCCAACTCTTCCCTTGTGCCTTCAAAGCGGCTTTTCTGCACCACTTGTTCCCTTCAGCCCAGGCTTGGAGTGGCACACGGGGAGGATTTTGGTCCTGGATTTGGTCACCCGTGGGGACAATCCTCCCACAGAGACAAACAGTGCACAAGGTCCCCGCTCTGCAGACCCTGAGCTGCTATGAGCATCAAAGGGCAAAACTTCTTTCTTTTTGGAGCAATCCTGCCAAAAATCCTTAGGACTCTGTGTGTTTTTAAGTGTGCCTGCTCATCTGAGTCTGATAACAACCTCTGGAGAGGAACTGTGACTGTGCTGGGCCAGCAGCAGAGTATTAGGGCTTGTGCTGCTGAGGGGTTTAAGCCAGCACTTATATCTCCGAGGTTAGCTGGGAGCATGGTTTGCTTTCCTGCCATGTGTTTTATGGCCTGCCCTGTATGTAGACACTTTGGATTTTAACTGCTTTTCAGCTTCTGCTTTATACATTTGTTTTTGTGCTGTGGCTTTGCAGGTGCTTCTCCAGAGGAGCAGCAGGGAACGTGCCCCATTTACAGCCTGGGCTGTGGGTACGATGCATCCCATCCCAGCCAGCAATAGGAGCAGGCGGTGGTTTTCCTCTGGCTCCAAGCACGTGGAAATGCTGTTGCTGTGGTCAGTGAATGATCACTGTTTCCTCCTGGAGCAACTTTTCCCCTTTCCCTTCCTTCCCCCTCACCAGAGCTGAATGGGCTTTCGTGGGGGTATTGTTGAGATGTTGCTCAAGCGGGCGCCGGCCCCGTTTGAAAGGCTTCCCTTTGTCCCGTGTCCTGCTGGGGCTCCGGCCAGGCTCAGCCACCCAGGGAGGAGCAGGTGCTGGCACAGAGTCGCTGACAAAAGCAGAGTATTTCAGCAAGATGTAGTGTTTCGCAGCTCTCTTTGCTGGGATGGAACTTGACGGTTTTGTGCGGCTCTTCTTTCATTGCCACCACTGCATCCCACCAAGGTTGGGCAGGGCTTGCAGAGTTCTTGCAGCAGTGCGGTACCTCCAGCTGCACCCATTGGATTTAGGCTGTTTGTACACCTCCAGCAGCCCCTTATCCTCCATCAGGATGTTCAGCGTGCCATGGCATGTGGTGGCATGCATGCATCCTCGGAGTGACGCCAACACCAGCCCTGGGAGGCAGTGCTGGGGCTGCCCGTCCCTTGTGCCCATGAAGGGGGACGTCCATGTCCTGACGAACTGCCTTCGAACACAGGGAACAAAGCTGAGCCATCTGCCTCTGCTTCTTTCAAGAGGCTCCTGTGTATCTAGGCTAACAATACGGTGTTTCTTCAAAGGCTGAAATCTTGTTTGCATGCTCAGAGAAAGCACTTGCAAAGCTCTGCATAATGGTGCCATATGGTGGATCTCGCCGTAACAATCTTGTCTATTTTCTGCCAGCAACTAGACTTTCCACCAGATGGGTGGACTGATGTCCTTTATATCTGCATAAAACTCCTTGTCACTCTGAGGCTTTTAATGAAGCGCTGTGTGTGGTGGTGTGCCTCAGCCCCGCGGGATGTGTGCTTCATGGCTGAGTGGAGGGCTGAACAGCTCGGGCAGGGAAGGTCAGCACGAATGTGGGCAGCCCCCAGCAGGGTCCAGGACCCCTGGGGTGTGTTTGGTGGGGATTGAGGGGGTGGGAAGAACAGGGCACCTTTGTACATGTGCTTTCCATCACTCTTGTTGGACAAGGCAGCTGGTTTGTAACCAGTTTCAATGTTGAGTTACCCATTGCTGTGTCTCATCTCCCCACCCCATAGCACTGCAGGTTGCAGTGGTGTCATCATCCTGGCAGTGCTCTGGTGGCTCCTCAGACCAGAGTTTCGCTTGCCCCTGGAGCACAAGGTACCACCTCTTGCAGGACTTACACCTCTCTCCCACCCTGCATCTCTGTGGGTGGAGGGAAGGGTTCATAGAAGATGCTGCTTTGGCCACCCCTGGAGACTTGTCCTCCCAAACACCTGCCTGGGCTTTCAGGAAATTCCAGTGACTGGTCCACAAACTTTTCACTTTCTACTCATTTTTAGCAATGCAGAATAAATTTGTGCAGCCTCCACCTAGCCCTGCACCCTGTCTGTGATGCACAGCAGCCCATTTTCAGACATAGCCTATAAAACCAGAGCACGTATCTTTCCCCGGGTCCCTCCTCCCCACTTCCAGCAGCCAGCAGGTTTCAGAGACTTATGGATATGACATCAGGAGGTGCATGGCTGTACAGTGACCCCAGCCCCCTGGGACACGTTGGGTGGTTGGTGCTGTGGGGTATTTGTGACTGCCATCACAGGGATCTCTGGAGCGTTGATGCACATGGTCTTCATGTGCTGTGATGCATGTAGAGATGCGGAGGTTCACTGCGTCACTCTCTGCTATTTTGTGAAGTGCTGGAGACTTGGGAGACTGGGGAACAAAGCAGAAGTTGCTTAGTGTACAATATTTTTTACAGCATTTGCATTCTGCTGTACTCATGGCAACTGATGCGTTTCATCAGAGGTGACAGAGCTGCTCTTTGGGTGCGGTAGCATCGCTGGGTACAGAGATTAACTCTGCGCTGCCTTTGAAATGCTTCAAGATGAGGGATTTGTCTGTGGCTGATGGTGTTGTGTGCTTGGCTGAGATGTTCTGGGTGTAGTTTTATTGCTTCTTTCAATGGAACACGTGTATGTTCTTTTTGTATTGAACCTGGACTGTGGCACAGCTTGAGAAATAGTGCCTGTGTGAGCCTATAAATACATCTTGAGTAGAAATAGCATGGAGGTAAAATGCTTTCACAAGTGTGGTGCCTTTCCTCCTTTGTAGTGGAGGGCTACAAAGATGAATAGGGGCTTGGAGCGTCTCCCTTCTGAGGAAAGGCTGAGAGACCTGGGGCTGTTCAGCCTGAGGAGAGGAGACAGAGAGGATCTCATCACTGTTAATAAATATCTAAAGGGTGGGAGTCAAGTGAATGGCACCAGGCTCTTTTTGGTGGTGCCCAGCAAGAGGTCAAGGGCACAAGCTGGAAGATAGGAAGTTCCATGAGAAAAAAACTTTACTGTGTGAGGGACAGAGCACTGGAACAGGTTACCCAGAGAGATTGTGGAGTCCTCTTCTCTGGAGATGTTCAAAGCCCACCTGAACCTTTCATGGGCAGCCTACTGTAGGGAACTGCATGAGCTGGGGTTGGACTGGATGATCCCCAGGGGTCCCTTCCAGCCCTTGCAATTCTGTGATTCTGTGAATTCATCTCTAGGTTTTACTCAGGAACTTCAGTACTGTGCTTTTCCACCAGTTTCTAATCCAGTAAGGAGAATGTGTGAGGTTTTTGGCCTTGCAAAACAGCACGGCTTTTAAGGAACAGCTGAGGAATCAACTGCAGAGCAGGGCTTCGCATTTCATGCTCGCAGGTCAGCTGTCCTTTTCCGCTGCCTTTTCGCTCTGCTGGGAACTTCAGGATCTTGAGAACCGCTGCACAGTGCTGAAGCCATCTTCCATTGCATCTTCCATCTTCCAGTGCTGCGGCAGAGCAGGCCGGGTCGCGGGGCCTCCTCAGGACACCTGCTGGCTCTCGGTGCCTCGTGGCATGATGCCTTTGGGCACAATGCCTTCAGCCTGTGTTTTTGCAGGTGAGCATCTGCTACAAGGCATAGAGCACCTCCTCAGTGAGGAAATAAGGATTTTCTGCCCACACGTACCTTATGCACTTGAATAAAGTAACCCACCAAGGAGCGCTGTGTTCCGACTGAAACATCCATGTAACTGCAGTGTCTGTTACAGCTACAAACCAGTGTGGAGGCTCACCTGGCTCTAAAGGCCTCACTGTTCCTGAGCAGTAACGTTACGAAGGAGCTGTGTTACAGCACAACGTGAACCCATACTGTGAATAAGAATGCCCTTCGTCTCAATGAGAAGTACAGCTGAAGTGGAAAAATGATATGGTCTACCTGCTAAGTGCTTTCCTCTTTGCACTTCATAAAAGAGGAGGCCACATCACTGGGAGATGCTTGGATAGCTCGTTTGGTAATGCTTCACTGATGTTAACTGGGGCATTTCGGCTCTCAGCTTGCACCAGTGCCCCATAAGAGTCACCACAGAGGTACCGGCCTAGTTAGTCAGGCATCTGCTCCAGCCTTGTTCTGCTCCCCCGTGCTCACGCTGTGGTGTTGCAAGAGTCACAGGCAGGATTGAACTCTATGTGGATTTTACTTTGTTGCCAACCTCAGTGGGAAGCTGTAGGAAAGCTGTCCTTGCTGCTTGCTGCGGTATCTGCTGAAAGCAGGATCTCTGCCTTCCTTGGTGCACAGCCATGGCCAAGGTCAGATTGTGCCTTCGAGGCTTTCCAACATGTGAAACTACCTATATTTGAGGGGTTTAGCTTCCCTGTAAACACCTAAAACCAAGTGGTTTTAGCAGCCGTCTTTCTGTTTGGTTCCTTGCAAGCAAAGCTTTGCAGGGAAGGCAAATAGCACATCAGCAATACGAAGTGGAGCGACATTTCTTTCCAGTGAAGCATCCCAGGCTTGGCTTGGAGCTTAACTTACAAAAGGTATTGGTTAAGCAGGAGAAGAATGAGTAGGCTTGTTCTTAGGTTGTGTTTTAAAGCTCATCCACATACCTGCAGAGCAGCTCCCTGGTGGGAGGGGGAGCCCAAATAACACGGGAGCCACCAGCCCATCACAGGTCTGTTTGCATGAGCCCAGAGACACAGAGGCAGGAAGGAACTTGCATATCCCTGTACCAGCAATTGTAGAGACTGGGATCTAGGGGCAGCCACTGTGCAGGCCAGGTGTCTGAGCCGAACTGCTGGTGGGATCCACCTTGTTCAGGGGTATATATATATATGTGTTTATTTGTTCATTTATTTGTTTATTTATGTGATCTCTAAGACAGATATGCAAGGAGCCTGTTTCCACCTTACATTACCTGCCAGCATCTGGCTGTGGCTGAGTCCTGCTTTCCTCAGCTGCACCTTCAGGCCCTGCGTGCAGAGCAGTAAATCTTTATGAGCTTTCAGGACTGAGGTAGTGTGGGGCTCTGCGGCCATTAATTCCCTTCCAACCCCTTTTTGATGCCCTTCCTCGGACTGAGGGAGTCCTGGAGTGGTTCAACCCCAGACAAATCATGCCTGGTGCTCTGAGCACCGTGATGGAGGTGCACGTCTCTGCTCATTGCAGAGGAGTTGGACCAGATGGCTTTTAAAGATCCCTTCCAACTCTAAGAGTTCTATGATTCTATGATAGGTGAGCATCTGTTTTGGACATGGGACATCTGTAGCCATGGCTGACCCATTGGCTTGTCTTCCAACTTTAGCAGTCTCACCGATTTCAGCTACAGAAGGGGTATTTAAAAAGTGTTTGAAAAGGGAGGTGCTTCTTTGCATCCAGAAATAGGCAGGAAACACACGTCTGAAACCTCTTTGTTATTTATTTGCTGGCACCATTCTTCATTATGGTATGAGCTGCACTAGCTGAAAGGCAGTCATGTCCAGCTGAGGTTAACTTCAGTTTAATTCATTCTAGTAGTGTCAGTAACAAATAATGGGCCAATGCATCTTATCTTGTTGTTTTCAGGGTTTAGGTTCAATTGTGTGGAAAAGCTCTCTGGCCATCCACCTGCAGGGCTTTAGATCTGGGGGTGCCCGTCTGGGTAAAACTGCTTAGATCAACACAGTCCTCGCTTTAGGTTGCTTTGCACAATAATTCAGGCTGCAGAAGTGTTTAATTAAAATGGGAGAAAGGTTTTCCAGATGATTTCGGTGAAAAGGTCATGGAAGGCTGAGCTTGATAAATAAAAAATATGCATATATGTGGTTTCACATCACTACAGAATGACGGAGAAACCTACATTGATACTGCTCTTTTGAAATGCATCAGTGTTGGAACGTGAACGCCTTTAAAATCTAAACTTACTTTAGACTATTGAAGTAGTTAATTAGATGAAATAACATTAAAGCAGTCTGCCTCAGTTAGGTGTCTGAACTGATGGAACACAAAGCGGCTGCAGTAGTTGATTGAAGAGCTAAAACAGATATTGATGGCCATAATCTTTCCTGTAGGAGAGGAGGGGAATATATATTTTATTTATGTCTGTCCAATACGTTCAGGTCAGTAACTGAAAGCTGCAAAGCAGGGTGGGTTGGAGCCTCTCCTTTCTAATCTAGGACTCCAAATTAAATGTGGGAGGAGGCCTTGTTGCTGCTCATTGCCTTGCTGTAGGCAATTTCCTGTCTTCAAAGCATTCATTAAATGATAAAGGCAAAATGAATATGAATCTTCTATCCCTTATGCTTATTCATTAATAAACGTAAACAGTTGATTTTTGGTCATGGCCCATAGTTCCAGGTGCCAGTTACCGTGAATAAATTGAAAGTGTATATGGTAACAGTGGCTGGGGTCAGCCTGTCTGTGGGCTGGTTTAAGTTCTCGGAGCACTGTGGCTGGAAAAATGTGTGCTAGAGAGGTGGTATTTTTATTACTTGTACTAAAAACGAAAGACCTCCTTGTTTTAAATAAAAAGCTAAGCTAAATCTGCCTACATTGAGAGTTGTAATTGCTTAAATAAATGTTAGAGAGATGGAGGAGCGGCACAGCAGGATGCATTGCCTTCAGACTGTGTTCGAAGGTGACGTTTTGTTTGCATGCAGCTGTAGTGGCCGCTGATGAATACATCTGTTTCTTGAAGAAAACAACTGAGAAAGAAATTTTGCTGTGTGCCAGTGTAAATCACGGCCAGGAGCAGCAGTGAGCGCAGCAGCCTCCCGGCGAGGCAGCGCATTCGTTTGGAGGAAGATTAGATGAGGTACGGGAGGAAAAGTGCTGATTGCTGTTTCCCTTGACACTGCAACATTCTTGGATAAATCACATTGATGAACTTGGAGAAGAATGCCTGGAAGAGGGTGAAAAAGCAATATGACCCCTGAGAAAGGAAACCGACGCAGGCTTCAACAGGCAATTTTTTACTTTTTTTTATTTCCCATGCTGTACCAGTTAGCACCACAAGTTCCACTTGTTTCTTTTTTCTCTCTGTTTTTGTTGTTACTGTTATTTTTTAGGCAATCTTGGATCTCTCTGTGTATACTTGAGGACAGAGATCTTGGCTGTGTGCTGCAGTCCCACTGGTGTCCTTGCAGCCTTACACAGAAGCTTCCAAACTGTGCGCCCGTCCATCAGGAGTTCGTTCACTTGTTGTTTGTTCTGTTGTTCTTCTATTGGTCTAGGATGTCTTTGCATATATGCATATATATGTATGCATGTATATATGTATGTATGCACACTTGTATATATCAACCCCAAACAAACCAGCAGCCTTTTCATGAATTTTTATTTCAACTATGACATGAAGTAACCTCCTTTCTCCCCTGTCTCCTCCACGTGTTGCAGTTGCACAATTAATCAGCCTGAAAGGTACATTAGACTGATGATAAATTTTTCATCATGTTTCCTACCGCCTCTGAAAATATTCCGGGAGTGGCAAACCCTCTCCTGTTATTTAATTGTCTGTTGTTTAGTCTCTCCTCCCTACTTTTTGCAGAAGTTTTTGGATGTGGAGTTTATGGACTGTAAAGGAGAACCCAGTGGTGGCTGCATGGTCCTCTCTGATGTAGCAGATGGTGCACGCAGCATCGTGTCCCATCTCTGCCACCCCATGGAGTAGGGAATAGTGAAGGAGAGGAACGTGGATACTTCAGTCTCCAGCTCTGCAATTTCACGCCTGGGCTGTCCTGCCTAACCTTAGCATTCAGACCACTCTTTATTTGTATCGTCTGTGCTCCAATGTGACCTAAAGCCATTCCGCCCTGCTGCCCCCTCCCTCTGCTGACCTCATGTCATGGAGCCGGCAGCCCCAGCCACCTCCTCACTTCCTGCCATTTCCCCAGTGAAAGCCCAATGGTTCTCAGCCCTTGGAAGATGCTCGTTAAAATTTCCAGCATGGCACAAGTGTCTGCAACAGCCTGGGGCTGCACTTTGATGCCCTGTCCGCTTGGAGGGTTAGCTAGTTATTTCAGCAGCAGTGCCTTCCTTTGCTCTGATCTTGGTTTGCATTTAAGTGGTGCTCGGAGTCTGCACTGACTGCAAACCAGAGAGGCTGTGGAGTCTCCCACCTTGGAGACCATCAAAAGCCATGCAGACATGGTACTGAGCAACAGCTCAGGGCATTGGAGCAGATGGACCCAGATTTCCCTTCCCACCCCAGACAGCTTGAAACCTCACAGCTTCTCCTGTCCCTGCACCACTCAGTAGGACTTTTTTTTTTGGTATTTACTCCCCAGCCCTGATACTTCCATCCACAGGTGCATCCTTACTGCCTGGGTTCCCCATATTGCCCAATTGCTGGCTCAGCAATGTCAGATCCATGGGATCCTCTCTCCATAGCACCACTGTGCAACCTCCAAGGGAAAGGTGGAGAGAGGGATGAAAACTCCAGTTTAGTCCGTATGTACCTAAGGTAGCTTTAGGAGAACAGTGTGGAACTGCTTTTGCTGGACGCTCGTGTTGTGCATGGAGAGAGGAGGTTTGCTTGACCTGAGAAGGGAACCCTGAGCCATCAGCAGTGCAAGCAGCACAGTTGTATTTTACATCCTAGAAGTAGCATAAACTGAGAGTCGCATCTCCCCTACAAGGTTTTTTGTTTTGTTCTTTAAATCATATTCAAATGAAGATTTAATGTGAAAACATGTTTCCTGATCTGAAGGTGAAGAGTTTAACTGTACGGGATAAATATTTAAAAGCAGCGTATCTCTTTCCAGTAAAAACACTCTGGGCAGAGACTTCCTTTTAGTAGCAAAATGAGGCTGTTATTTTATGTGCCTTTGACCTGATTCCAAACGAATCTTTAAAATAGCAAAGTTGGCAGCTCTGGCTGTGGGAGACAGCCAGGTACAAAGGGGCAGAGCTGGTAGAGGCAAAGAGGTGAAAGTGGTGGATGGGGATGGACACTAACCCAAGGCTGTCTTCTTCGCTCACTGCCAACATCACGTGCTAGAGTTGCAGTGTATGGCTTGCAAATGGCCTATAAAATTAATTGCCTGTTAGAATCACCTAATTATTGGGTTCATGATTATTAATTGAAGGTGTAGATGGGTTTGAGGTTGTGCCCAACCACTCTGTCGTAACTCAGCAGTGCAGTTGCAGATGATTTTCTCAGCCTAGAGTTGGTACGGTTGCCTGCAAACAGCTGGAGGATGGTTGGGTTTTGTTGATCATTTGGAGTCTAAAGGATGGTTTCTGAGCAGCCTGCTTGGGGCCAAGGAGTCCTGAGATACTCATCTGTGAGCACTGAGATGCTTGAAACCCAGTGAGACTGCTAGGGGTGCAGGGATTCCCATGCATATCCTAGCAGCAGAGATCTCATTCTTCATGGTTAAGTCGTCGTTACAGCTCAGAATAACAGTTATTAGTCACTGTGTGATTATGAGGGGTTTTGTATTCACTGCTTGCCACTTATTACTTATTTAAACAGCTCTCCCAAGCATCCTTCAAGACATCATTAGGTAGGTGTTTCTGAGGGATGCAGGGCTGTGATATCTTGTTAGATTACTGTTAGAGCTTGGGCACAATGGAATGTACTGTGTGAGGCTCAGCAGTATTTCTGCACCTTATTTGGACGTGTTTGCACATTGTCATATATGAGCACCTTAAATGTTCTTCCACTTTATTCCTTCTTACTACTGCTGAAGCTTTAGCTCAGTTTATATTTTCTCTTGGTTAATAAATCTTCATGCTTGCACAAGCCTTATTTTTATGGTTCAGGTATTTTAAATGTTTCAATGAACATTTTTCTGAGCCCCGCAGCACAGCTGTGCCTGGGGTTCAGGTGGCAGGGAGGCTGCTTTGGGTCACACTGGGGTGACCCTCACCACAGAGGTGGATATCCATCATGGAACCCTCATCTTCTCTCATCTACCCCAGCATCCTTGTCTAAAGAGTTACGTTTGAACAGGATGAATTGCTGCTGGGTGCTTCCCTTGTAAGGGCATCTTGCGAGCCTGCTACCAGAGCTTCCCCATGCATCAGCTGGGCTCAGTGGGAGGATGCCCCCTTGAGCATTGGTTTGAAGGGTCAGTTAAGGTGGAAGAGAAAGTCAAGGCAGAGGCAAAGCTCCTCCATGCATATATAACCAATAAAGCTCCATCATTCCTTTCCTTTTGAGGAGCAGTTTATTGGGAAGTGAAATCATTACTTGCAGTGGATACATAGGTGAAGCTGCAGCTGCCCCTCCTATCCGAGATGCTCAGGATGTGGCGCGTCATGCTGTTTGGGTTACAAGGTAGCTGAAGGCTCCCTTGAATACTGGATGCAACATAAGCTTTAATTAAATCAGCTGGATTTCTTCATGGCCTGTGGGCTTGCTCATACAGGGATCATTCCTACCCTTAGGCTTCTTGTTCAATCTTCACCCAATGGGGCTTTTACCTTTGGTTGGGGTACCAGAGTCTACCAGCATGGAGAAGACAATTAGTTTGTGTTATTATTCAGGCAGGAACAATTTAATGGGTCTCTGTGCTGCTTCTTTTTTTTTTTTTAATTGTTTTTTAGTTGCTGGAATTAAGTGTGTAATTTTAATGAGGATCCTCTTAGTTAAATCCACAGACTGGGTGGGATGAGTTGGCTGCAGGCTATAGCATGGCTCTCCTGTGACCTTGTGCAGCATCCCCAGTGCTCCCGCCGCCGTGCCAGCACCCCTCCAGCAAAAGGCTTGTCATCGATGGGGGTGGTTTTCAGAGACATCCACGGCTGTAGGATCAATGTTGGCTTTAGAAATGAGCCTTGCAGCCCTGCCTGAATGCTTTATTTAGTTCGTTCTCTGATAAAAGCTCTGACCTACATCTCGCACCGGGAAGCGACGGGGCTTTGATAAGGCATCCCAGTGGAGGGCACGCTGCTAACTGAGGCCTCAGAGTCAAAAATGGATGTACCCTTTAAAATAAAATCCCATAAACCAAGAAGATCTCAGTCAGTAAATGTCTTTATCTCCAGGAGACAGTATGTAGTACATATGCATTTTTGATAGAGAGGGTGTATCTCTTTATGAAGTGTAGTTATTAGGAAAAAGTGCTTTTTAAAGTTATCAGCAAACGAACCAAAAGCCAAAAAACCTGTCAACCCAAGTCCCATGGAGCTTCATCTCTCTGTGTGAAGATGTAACCGCTGGGCTTTTGGTATAGCGGCATCCTTTCTGAGTCACCACTGCCTTAGAAGCAATTTAGGTGATGTCTGGAAGGGGCCAGGCAGAGTTTTACAGCTCCTTCCTCCCAGCAGCCGGCTGCCACCCAGGAGTCACAGAGAGGTCAGCAATCACAGGATGATAATTAGCGTATTGACCTGGCAAATCAATAGGTGCAGGGTGCGGGGCGATGCGGTGGGACCACTGCTGGTCTGCATCCCTCGCCTGGGGGTTGTGTCTGTGTGATCACTGCGCTGTGTACTCACATGGCTTGTTTTTTCCCCTTGTCAGGATGAACTTGACCTCACCGACAAGCACAGAGAAGCTATGTTTGCCCTGCCGGCGGAGAAGAAGTGGCAGATCTACTGCAGCAAGAAAAAAGTAAGAGACACGTCTGCGTGCTAGCACAACCAAGTGCTTCCCTTCCCTGTACTAGACCCCGCCGTACCCCGCCAGACCCCGCCGGACTCTGCCAGAGCCTGCCGGACCTTGCCGGACCCCGCCGGACCCTGCCAGACCCCGCCGGAACTCGCCGGACCCCGCCGGACCCTGCCAGACCCCGCCGGACCCCGCCAGACCCCGCCGGACTCTGCCAGAGCCCGCCGGACCCCGCCCGACCCCGCCGGACTCTGCTAGAGCCCGCCGGACCCCGCCGGACCCCGCAGGACTCCGCCGGACCCCGCCGGACCCTGCCAGACCCCGCCGGACCCCGCCGGACCCCGCCGGAC
>JANHGO010004960.1:0-23907 GCA_024606505.1 Aquila spilogaster
TGTTTGCAATTATCTCTCTATTGACAATATTTTACCAAAACTAAATCAATGTACATCTCTAAATATCAGAAATGTATGCTCTGATAAATATATTATTGTACAAGAATCTTGTCATGCAGGTCATGCTGTTGGGCTAGGCTATATACAGAAGAACATATTACATGGTTAACAATAATTTTCAGTTCTTGTCCTAACAAAAAATAAAACATGACAGTCCGGGATTTTTCAACAATCTCAAGGATCTCTTACGATCTGGGTAGTTACAGTCTTCCCTGTGTAATTCTAAATTTCTGTATTTTAGGGTAATTGTTCCTCATCAGCCCAGAACATCAAACTGCTATTGCATTTGTCCCATTGCATAAACACAGATTTATATTGAATGAAAAAGCCACTAGAGGAGATACAGTTTCAGAACTGTAAGGAATGCTGGTTGCTAGGAGGAGGACTGATGCAATAGGCAACTGGTCAGCATTGTAAAGTTGTTACTAAATCTCACTCTAAAAATCTTCAGAGTGCTCACTCTGAGTTAGTTATTCTATATAATATTAACTTGCACTTGAAAAATATATTTATGTATCTATACACATATGTATAGTCCATATGAAAAAAAAAAAAAAAAAAGGAGAGAGAAAAGGAGAAAAATGTCCTTAGTTAGCCTTAAAAGAAGGGGGCATCTTAAGAGTATCTCTGTGCTTTATGGAGACAGATGGAGAATACATTAGACAGGCTGCAAAACAGACAGACAAACAACACACAGGACAAAGCACCTCAAAAAACATTGAAGAATTTTTCAAAGCGCATGAGCCAGAGGTATTAGTCTGGTCAAAAAACCCCACTTGAGATCTATTACTCTCTTACAGTGGTACAAAAAAATGCCCCCCAATAATCTTCTCAATTTTACTTGGTACTCAGTCTGAAAATGTTGAAGAACCCTGGAGTAGAGAAATGACTACAGTACCAAGCAGCACTTGCTAGCTTAACATTGCAAGTCTGGATGGCGTTTACCTTTCTTGCATGTTTTGTGCCTTCCCCAAGCCATTAAGAAAGAGATCTGGCTTCTGCTTGCGTGTAACCAGTAATGACAACCTCTTTGCAGTTATCTGTGTGCAAACAACCGGAGACATTCAGAACTCTGATACAGTAATCTAGTACCAAGTAAGTTAATCACAAAATAAAACAATTTATAAACAAGTAGATCATTAAAAAACGAAAGGAAAAGGTTAAACAAAGAAAAACAATCCCACATGCAGACCAGTTTATCAGTGCTTTCATTTCAGCAGGATGTTACAATGTGAGAACACACATCCAGAGCCCTCTGTGGTCTCCGCGATCGGCAACACGGCTTGTCAGGTGATGGGGACAGGATGGTCCATGCAAATGAGCAGACCCAAGTCACATTGTGTGCAACCAAGACACAATTCCAGACATCTTCAGAATGGATTAGAGTCACAAGAAATGGAGGTTCAATGGAGTGACGGATAATTAGTTGGAAGCACATTATTTTAAGTAAATCTCCCTGAAAAACTGCTTATTTTTTGAATATACTGTCCAATGGCATCCACTAACTGCCCTTTTATTGCCACAGGAAAGTAGGACAATATAGTAGACCAAAGAAGGAGCGCTACCTTAGATAATCTTCAAAAGCCAAGATAAAATTCTTCAGCTACCCAGGTGGCACTTCTATAACTACTGACAGTTATATCATGCAGGAGTTATACCATATTTGTGGAGCCTATGGTTTAAGCTACATTTATGTCCAGTATTTGGTAAACAGTATTTGAATTAATATTATGTAGCCAGTTGATGCCATCTGGTTTACAAGATAGAAGGGATAGGAGACCGAGAACGCCTTAGAGGACAAGGTGAGCTGTAGGGTGATGTTACTGGAGACAGTCGCAGAGCATTGCCTGTCAAGCCAGCTATGTTGTTTAAGCTTCGAGATTTTTCGTAGCCTTGTATGAGAAAATGCACAGACATCAGTTGAATTCAGCCAAAAAAATAGACAAAGACAAACAATACAAAGTCATGTAATCCAAGGAGCTATCTGAGACTCGGGGAATTTGCCTGCAAAAGAACTCAATGCTTAGATGCAGTACTGTCAGAAGTTATTAATGAATAAAACAATTTACAAAATATTGCGGCTATTCTTTCCCTGGAAATTAAACATAAAACCACATCAGAGGTCTCTCCTGTCCTTCCACTCTGTACCGCTCTGTTGGCTTCAGCAGGGTTGTGCAGAGTGTAAGATTAAAGATGCCAACAGGGTTTTCAGGTGAACTACCTGACTAAGCATAATCCCATTAATACAGACTATAAAAGCTGTTAGAATGACATAACCTCTGTTAAAACCAATTCCTAATAAAGAAATATTTTTCTTTAAAAAAATGAAATAAAAAAGGACAAAATTGCATCAATGTCTGCAAGTAATTTCTGCAGAGTACTGAATGATACTATAGAAAGAAGCTCCATCTGCATAAATGTTAAACTTATGACTTCATGTCTACTATTAAATTATAATATGATAGCAGAGTTTGACATATTTTCAAATGCTTCCTGATTGGCCAATTTAAACCACCAAATTTGTATTGCTTCTCCAGCTGACTGAGATGAAATAAATGATATTAATCCACATAAGCAAGTAGTAAAGAATTAGTCATTAAATGAGGCAATCACATAATGCTTCACAATCTGGAGAGAGCACTGCACTTGCAGACATTTCTGTTTACACCATGAGCTCCAGCTATGTACTTTAGCTGCATACCAGTTGTTTTCACCTTCTAGATGCTATGCTAGAAAAGCAGTGCTCTGCTCTCTCTGCCTCACAATCTTCATACTCAGGTATTTTCAACAGTGTCTGAATAATTCTGCTTATGAAGGAAAGGATCAGCCCATTGGTCTAGAGAGAGAGATCAGCAAGGAGAATGAAATGAAGATCAAGCTGGATGGGATGCTGCTCCTAAAGGGCACAGATACACACTTTACTGCAAGCAGGAGAAGTTCACTGATTTCAGGTGGCACTACCTACCTTTCTCAAAAATTATAATGCCATTTGCCATGTTAAGACGTTTAAGTAAATTGCCTGCTGTGAAATATTGAGACTTTTCCCACAGAAACTATATAGTGTCAGTGACAATATATCTATCTAAACATTACATGGCAGGTCAACAGACTGTTTTCTAATTGAAACAGTTACTGGTTCCAGATAACAGACCACAGGCAATTAAGTTCCTCAGGAAAAAAATCACACTTTAGGTTCTCCCCAGAACAAGATATTTTTTAGGGAAGCACTGTAATTCTGTTTGTGTTTGTACAGGTCCTGAGATACTGAGAGGTGACAACATATATAACAGTAACAATGAACATATTTCTTACCTACTGATAATTGCATACTGTAAATCTGTACTTAAAACACATGTACAACCTTCATGTCTGCTAAACCATTGTGCAGTGTTATCTCCAGACTGCAAGGGCAGGTTGAACTGTGATGCTTCACAGACTGCTGATACATTTCAAATCCAGTCTCCTGCTTCTGAGTTTCTGTTAGTATTTACCCAGATTTGAGAGAATCATGTTTGAAAGGGGAACAGAAGGGATGCACACTGCTTATGTATATATTTAACCTCCTGTGTTAACTTAATGCTTACTGGAAAAAAATCAAAAGAATTAGGTAGCTTTTTTACACAGAAACTAGGAAACCTTCTTATTATATTTTAATATTATTCCTGCTACTATTCTAATGATAAAAGCAAAGATCTGATAGAGAAAGATAGTAAAGATAACAAAGAAAACAAGGACTTCTAAAAAATGAAAACCAGAAATACGAGATGAATAGAGATAGAGGCATAAACCAAAAATCAATGAATTCCAGATAGTTCAGTGGGGTTTGGATCAGCTCTGGATCAGTACAAATCTGAGAAATGGAGACAAGGTGCCAATGCAGAAAAGCTCAGAACAAATGATCATTGAACAAAACCAAGAACCAATCAAGGAAGCAACTGAACACAAAGGATATACCAAAAGAAAGAAAGGGAAAAAATAAAATTTAAAACTAGTAGACTTGATGTATAAGTTAAATTCAAGAATTTAAAAATTCAAGTGTGCTACTTGAAAATATTTTCTGCTTATCAGCTAGCTTCCCTACTCTGTACACAATGCATTTCAAAGCCAGTGGCTAAAACATTTCAACCTACTTTAAGGTTATCATTAGAGTCAGTCAAAAAGCACATTTCTCATTGAGAATATGTCAGTTCTGAACTCAAGCCCCGTTTTTCCAGTGCAAACTATAAAACAATGACTTTTCTCGTGAATCCAAATTTTGAAATGAAAATGTTCGTGCATTCCTCATATAAACTATGTTGTTTTACTGTCATATGAATATGTCACTACTAGTTAATTGGTAATTTCTTCCATTATTTTTGATCTGCTCTAATTAACAGTTACCACCAAGTGAACAACACTCACATGTTTATTCTACCATTTCAAGAAGAAGTCAAGAACCTCATCTTGCAAGATGCCATGGCAATCTGTATTAGTCAGGTGCTTCTGACCTCCTCAAAAGACTGGAGCCTTACTATTAAAGATATTGTAAATAATCCTAGTTGCCAAGTGACAGCACAAGGCATACACTCAGTAGACAGGAGTCCTAAATCCATGTGCAAAAAAACTGTTTGCAACCAAATTCCATTTAATCTAAACATTAATTACAGGAACATGTAAAATGTAGGTGCATAGAGATAACCACATTCTTTACAAACACCATACACATCAATTTCTGGTTACATATCTGCCTTCACAAGCTAAACCTGCCGAAACACTAAGAGCATTTGCAGATTAACCAAGAGAATTGCTTTAGGGTCTGCTGTTGGCTAGGACAGCTACATTTGCTGTAGACAAAGCTAGTGAAAAAAACAAGCAAACAAGTGAACAAATAAAATATATATATATACCCAAAAAACCCACAGAACAGAAAAAGTGAAAATTGTTAAGATTACTACAGTTTAACAGGAAAGAAAAGAAATAATAATAAAAAGCTACTAAGGAAAAACAAGACTCTCTACTAAGGAAAAACAAGACTATCACTGGCATTGCTGATTTGGGGGCTATGCCCTGAGGTTTGCTTTCCAGCCAACTTTGGCCTGATTGAGTGGCTACATCGTGGGTGATTCATAATGCCAAAGGGTTTTACAGCTGCACCAGGGAAACCCAAACCTGGGGAACAGGGAGCATTTAGGCTTGAAGAGGCTGAACAACTTGTAAGACAGTAGCACCTTGCAAGATCAAGAGCTGTTTACTGTAGTTGAATTCTGGTTGGGGGAGACAGTAACCATTTACCATTAGGTAGCGTATTACAAAGAGGGAATGTTTTGTGGCACTATAAATCCAAATTTTTCTTTGAAATAAATCTAAATAGCATCTCAATATGCTTTGTTGTGTTCAGAAATAAAAATGTTGTTTACTTCTGGTATTTCAACTTTTTAAATATAATTTATTCAGCTGTAATTTTTACTAAGTTATTAAGCGTGGATCAAAGTTACTAAATAATTAATTAGTCTTTTAGAGTGACAAATGGCATCAAGCGATGAGTAGTGGAATGAGTAAAGTCTGAATTGCAGGCTGGTCCATAAAAAGTAACAGACAAATGAAGACACAAGTGAAACAAAGGTCCAACATCAAGCACATTTCGTGAAGACTAAAGGAAATGAGTTTTTAAAAGAAAAGCAAGAAAAGAGTGACTAGGTATAAAGAAAAAAAGATACAATGTGGTACAGTCTTTCCTCTAAGAGCATTGTGCACATCATTTTACTCTAAGTTTGCTTTTCACACGCACATTGCTGAGTGATCTTTATGATCTAATGAAAGAAGTCCATACCTTTCCTGATCCCTCCATCAGTAGCACACGTGTAATCCCCTGTTGTCAGTAGGAAACATGTTCCCCCTCTTCTGTTTTTGTCTCTGGTACTAGAGCGTCTGATGGGAGGGAGCCTTTCACCAGGTGAGAGTGGCTGCTCACTTCCTGCACTGTCTTCACCTGATAACACTGGTTAAAGCACCATGCCCATTTACAGACAAGAATGAATGAGGAAATGAGACATCACAAAGAGCTTATGTAGAACACCAGATGTTCCCATCACTCAAAAAGTAGTTATAAGGTAAATCATTAGAAAACAACATTGCAGTTCATCAGTAATCAGTACAAAATGGCAAAACGCATATTTTTTTATTCAAGAGTAGATTATCTTTTAACTTCCTGTTTTTCTTTTAAGTCTTACATAAGCTTCCACTAGACTATGAAATAAGAAAGAAGCAAAACAAGGCTCAGTTAGTTGTCTGTTAGAGACTGTAAATAGTCAGTTTCAGATATTTAAAAATGTATTTACTGTTTTTTATATCCTTTTTATTAAATAAGAGGTCATGCTAGTCATTTTTTGCTGAGAATATGTTACTTAGCATTTCGTAAAGATAACCCCTCCCCCAGAAGGGTTCAATTACCAATATTTGACACTAAAGCCTGTTTCACTACGCACACTTAGTTTTCATTTCTGTACTTGCTATCATGTTTGCACAGCTTGCCATTGTAAGTACCCAACATTAAATGTTGTCTGTGTGGTTTATTTTGTCAAACACTTAAACTCTTACCTCTCCTGATTTGGGTCTCCCAAAGGACTATTTGAAAAAAAAAAAATCTGCTGATTCAGATTCAGGCCACACTTCAAGAAATAAATCTCTGCTAGTACGGCACATAACAGGTAATGGGATGGTTTTGACTTCTGCTTTACCTTTGCATTTAAATCTGAGCATGTGCTTTTGTGAACTTTTAGAGCCAATGGCTATATTCAGCCTAAAAGTTTTGCACAAAATTCCTAATTACTTTAATGGCATTTTCTACCAGAAATAAAGTCAGGACATACAGTGTGAGTGCTGGCACTGCCAAAAAGTTAACATTTTAGAATTACTTCTTTTTTGTGTATCTGTTTTCTGTCTAACTTCAAGGATTACACCATCTTGTAAATAAAGCTGCAGATACAGAAAAGCGTCTCTTTGCTCTGATCACACTGAGCCTCCTCCATTCTGGAATACCTTTGGCAGGAGCTGATGGCACGAAAATCTGTTATCATTATTACTTTAAAGATGTCTTCTGAAAGTATGTATCAGTCAAAGCACTGTAAAACTCACTATATTCCACCCTCAATGTGCGTCCTTTCAAAGGTTCCCATCGTCCTAAATATATTTTGGATGTTCAAAAAGCTGTGTTAACTTTGTGAACACTCACTCAGAGACTGAAACCGAGTTTCTTTGAAGATAAATGCTATTCAGCAACAAAGCAACAGAACCAAGAAAAATATTGTTCAGAAACTGATTTTCCAGACTCTTCTTTAGAAAAGAATAAACTTCAGTTACTGAATGACACCAGTCATGTACTGTTTTGTTAGGTTTTTTTTCTCATATTAGCAATTATCAGCTTTCCAACAGGCGCCTAATGACGGGCATGTAAGCTTTGTAATCAGATTGCGTTTTGCTTAAGAAAGAATGTATTCAAGAAACAAACAAACAAAAAAAACCCTGCCACTAAAGAGAATGCTTTAACTATACTGAGAGATAAAAATTCCTCTTTAACTTGAAGGAATAGGGAATGTGGGGCAGTGGTTCAGAGGGGCAGAGGCTGTCATTTGATACATGTTTTCACAGCAGTTAGCACAAAGTATCCTTATCCATGAGACTCTGAGGAGTAAGGTAATAAAACTCATGAAAACCAACACTAATAACATGGATGTTGTGAAGGGCTGCCATTTTCATTTTTCTTGAAAAACTCTACATCAGTTTTACTATTATCATCCAATTAATAGTAAATATTGTGCAATGTCTCATCTAACACAGATGAAGGATTTTCTTTCTAGCCAGGGAAGCAGAATGCCAAATAGAAAGAAAACCAGAGAGAGAATTTCTCTTTATTTCCTTTGAGTGCTGGGCTTTTGATGTAAAGCACCTGCTCCTTTTAAATGACTGCTTCTTTGTAGGATCTTGCTTAACAGGCCACGATGTGGCACAGGCAAAGCTGACACAAGAGACAAACACTGAGGCAAAACACCATGGAGTCCAACAGAGTGGGACACAGCGGCTGCTCAAATAGTCACAGTCATGCAGAAAAAACAACAAACATCCATATAACACAACAAACAACAGGCAAAAGAAAAGGTTGATATCATCAGCAGGAAAGCATTCTCAACAGAGCAAGCAAAACTGTATAGACCAGCTACATAGAGGTTTGAGAATGTCACTATAACTATTTTGTCCTCTATGAGACTGACAAACGCAAACACTGGAGGGGAGAAGGGTGGGAGCTATGTCTTCTCCTGGCAGAAAGACTGGCTGCTTTCTGACCCCTACCAAACATACTGGTCTATAAAGCGTTCTCAGAGGACATGCATCTCCAGTGGGGTCCTACCTGATGATCTGTTGTGCTCCATCAACTGGTTGTCCTTGCCCAGGCAGATGTCCCCTTGTGTGCTATTGCAGGCCATGTTCAAGTCTGTCTTGCAGAACGTGGGAGAGCTAGCTTGAGGAGCAGGAGGGATGTGCTTCTTCCTCTTCCTCGGCAGTTTCTGCTTTGCCATGGCCAGGGAGTAGTACATCCCAAAGTTGTTAACAATCACAGGCACAGGCATGGCTATGGTGAGCACCCCTGCTAACGCACACAGGGCTCCTACCAGCATACCTGACCAGGTCCGTGGATACATGTCCCCATACCCCAGGGTGGTCATGGTGACTACAGCCCACCAGAAGCCAATAGGGATATTTTTGAACTGCGTGTGCTCGCTTGCTGACGGATCATTGGGCTGAGCTCCCACACGCTCTGCGTAGTAGATCATGGTGGCAAATATCAAAACACCGAGTGCCAAGAATATTATCAGCAGCAAAAATTCATTGGTGCTGGCTCTCAGAGTGTGGCCCAGCACCCTGAGACCCACAAAGTGCCGTGTGAGCTTGAAGATTCGCAGGATCCTCACAAACCTTACTACCCTGAGGAAACCAAGTACATCCTTAGCAGCTTTGGAGGAGAGCCCGCTCAGGCCCACTTCTAGGTAAAAGGGCAGGATGGCCACAAAGTCAATGATATTCAAGAGGTTTTTGATGAATTCAAGTTTGTTGGGGGAAAAAATAACACGCACTAAAAATTCAAATGTAAACCATACTACACAGACTCCTTCCACATAGGTTAGGGCAGGATCTGTCTCAATTTCATACTGTGGTACAGTTTCTGTTCCATTGACAACCTGCTCAGTTTTATTTATAATAGTATTGAAAGCCTCATGTGTTTCCAGGCAAAAGGTTGTGATTGAAACTAGGATGAAGAATAAGGAGGCAAAGGCGATGAACTGGAAGAAAAAGAGGAAAAAGAGATATCAAAACCACATGGCTCTTCACATTGATACCAATAATCAATCAGTGGTCATTATCAATCTTTTACTGGTTCATGCCCAAATGATTCACAACTTCAAACGTATCAAACTTTGCATCCAGGACAGAGGAGAGTAGCAGACAGCTCTCAAACATACCTTAGGAGTCCGGGAGCAAGAAAAGTCTTTGTGATGGACACTAGAACATGGCGCAACTCTTCCAAAAAGTGGTAAAAAGATCTCAAATCCATGCTAAGTCATCTGAATTTTATCAAGGCCTCTTATCAACAACCCACATATATATCAGCTGCAGCAAAATTTAAGACTGGTGAAGAAGAGGGGAAAACTGGGCTGACTCTACCAGTTTTGAGATTATGGTTCAGGAGCTCATATCTAGTCAGACAAACATCTCAGAGTGTCCTAGGAACACATACAAAAAGTAGGTTTCCTTTGGATTTCAATGATCCACGACCACAGGATATTCATAGAACTGTAGATTCATGGGATCATAGAATATCACGAGTTGGAAGAGATCCACAAGGATCACTGAGTCCAACTACACAAAGGTCCACACAAAATCAAACCCTATGTCTGAAGGCATTGTTCAGATGCTCCTTGAACTCCAGCAGCTTGGGACCATGACCAGTTCCATGCCTACCACCCTCTGGTGCAGACCCTTTCCCTGACCCCCAGTTACCCTTCCCCTGACACAGCTCCATGCCATTCCCTTGGGCCCTGTCGCTGTCATAGAGAGCAGAGCTCAGTGCTCCCTGTGAGGAGCTGCAGCTGCCACGAGGCCTCCCCTAAACTCCTCTGTTCTGAGCTGAGCAAACCCAGGGACCTCAGCCGCTCCTCATATATCTTGCTCTCCAGACCCTTCACCACCTTGATAGCCCTCATTTGGACACTCTAGATATTTCATGTCCTTCTGATATTGTGGTACACACGCTGCTCAAGATGCACAGCTCAGAGCAGAGTGGGACAACCCTTTCCCTCACCCAGCTGGCAGTGCTGAGCCTGGTGCACCCCAGGGTACAGTTGACTCTTCTGGCTGCAGAGTACACTGCTGGATCATGTTCAACTTGATATCAACCAGAACCTTCAGATCCCTTTCTGCAGGGCTGCTCTCCAGTCTCTCATCCCCAAGTCTGTACTTATATCCAGAGTTGCCTCATCCCAGTGCAGCACTTACTCTTATTAAATTTCATGAGGTTGACGACTACTCAGCTCTCTAATTTGTCATTATTTCTGAAATCAAGGTTAGAAGAATACGTACTTTATCCATTTTCAGGAATACACACAACTACTTAATGGGAAACATCTGGTTATATTCAGGAACGTCCAAAGTCTCAGAATTTGGCCACAGACTTGATTATTACAGTTTATTGTACCTACATAGGAAGTCTGAAAAATCCAAAATGCAAAATGCAATGTGCTAGATAACCTTCCAGTCCCCTACTGACATATATTTATTATCTCGCTTCTCTGCAGGTGGAGGAAGAAAGAGAGAAACCTATTAATTTATTTAAGCTATTAAGACTAATAACCTAGTTAAGTACTTGGGGATCACCCAGCAGTAAAATGATCCTTGTAATATAGAGAAGCAAGTAGATCAGAAGGGCCAGCTGACACTTGTGTTAACAGATCAGATTCTCATACCAAGATCTCCAGTGGCAGCCCTGAACTAGGTCTTGCCCCATTGCCTCAAAAGGCACTTAGCAGTATCTAATGGGGAGTGCAGCAAGCACAATGCTTTCAGACAAAAGCAGAGTCTCTCACTGTCATGACAGTGCATTATCAGTGCTCGACCTACCTCTTGTTATCAAAACTGCAAATCCAGGATAAGTTGAACAAATAAAGAAATAGAAATTCAGTTCTGGTAGTGTCACATATACATAAAAGGCAGTTAAATAACATGGATTGTCAAAGACTTAAAAAATGTACTGCTGATCTTCAACTCAGTCATCACAGTCAAGTCATCCAGTCATTGAAGTAAATGGAACTTCCAGCACAGGATCTCACAGAAAAACAGCTGGAAGGTGAGATAAACTTAGTTACACCCAGTTAAATGCACTGAATGAAAATGTGTTTCCAGGGCAGTTGCTTCTCTGCTACAAAGTCTATCTTCTTTTAAATGTCAGCACTTTACCACCATGTTAGTACTCCAACAGCAGGTATGGTACTTGAATAGGCAGTGTGTTCAAATGCTTCTTCCCTGAGTCACTGTTTATAACACATTGCCAACATGTGCGTTATTCTGGATTTTCTAAGTAGCAGATACTTTATATCCAGTATTATTACCCCGGAAAAAAAAACCTTACTGAAGACTTGAATATTTTCAAGAGTTAAGGATCCAAAGAGACAAAATGATGCCTAGACAGGTTTTTAAATATATCTAACCCTCTGAGCTTTCTTACAAATCTAGCATCCTGAAAGTGTACCATTGTGTGATAACAGGAAAGCAACACAACAAAATGGTACGTTACCACACAATACAATTCAGTCTCAAATCCTATTGCAAAAAAAATATATATTGTAGTGGAAACAGAACTGCAGCCATAAGCAAATATGTCTCCATTCTGTCACTTTAATCCAGGCTGCAATACTGTGGCAAAACTGATTTTGTGTACTTCAGGTATCAATCACTGAATGTAGTATTAGCCCACAGATGTAACAACGTGCACTAAAGGAATTCCTTCAGGCTGGTGTAATATTGAATGGCTCCGTTTTCCTAACACAGAATATTAGTTAGACAACAAAATGTTGTATCTACAACTGGTAGATAGAACTGCTTTTATTCTAAAAAACAAGTTTAAATTTGTGGGACAGGCCTGCTAAGTGTATTATATTCAGAGTGACAAGATATATGTATCCAAAACTCATATACTTAATACATCTATAACAGAGGTTTGCAGCTTGATATGGCTTACCTTCTTCAGTCAGTGAAACAAAGTTATTAGACCAAGCCCCTCGATTACAAACACTCTAAATCTGTTCTCTCTCAAAGACTCTCTCTGAGTCTCTCTGACTCAGGAACTGAAATGAACACTTATCATCCAGTCTGAACTTCTAGGCACAAGCTAGGCAAGCAATCTTATACTGTCTGGCCAATTTTTACCAAGCAGGTTTTTCTGCTCAAACTACAAAATTTCTACACATTCATAGCTCATTTCTTCCTCACCTTATACCAAGGCACCAACACAGTAGCACACACACCAACACACACCCCCACACACATACAGTTTCTATGAAACAGCTAGGGTCAGCAAATACAACCAGATTTATATAGCCTAAATGAATTAATCTCAGCAGATCTTTGCAAAGCCTCTCCATAATAGGGACAGAAAATTTATCTTATCAGACTCTAAGCCAGTGGTGGGTTAAGAATGACCCTTGGGATGCTACTTCAGCATTCTCCAGCATTTTTCTACACAGCAGCAGGATACGAAGCAAATGAACATGTGGAATTTGAGCATCACTGAAGTTATGCCAGTGCTGTAGTTTGCAATTTGAGTGGGGAGTTTTAATAGATAAAATACTGGGCAACCTCTTTCAGCAGCAACACTTCGGTGACTGTAGGCAACTATGAATGTTTTTTGTCTGGAAAGAACAGAAAATTACATTCAGCCTAGCCAAATTCAAATTTACCAAGAACTCAGTTATAATAGGGATTAAATGTGCATTCAGCAAGACACTGAATATAGAAGCAGGTAAATAATTAACATCTATCTTGGGACTGTATTTCAGAAAAAGACTCCACCATGGTTCAGATTCTTTCTAAAAAATGCCAAACAGCAAGGGATTAACTACAGGTAGAACTGCCTGACAAGCTATTTGTTACTGCTTTGCACAACATCGACGCTGTGAAAGGCCATAGTACGCTTGGCACTCAGCAAAGCAGCTAGGAATTTTTAACTGTAAAATTACATTCAATGATGCTTTGTTAGCCCTGAAGGAAGAAGACTTTCAATCACTTCCAAAGTTCTCTTATCCTAGAGGAATTCATAAGCTATTGCAAAGAAAGACAAGCAAACACTATTGCATGTGTTAAGGTAACATTTTTTGACAATCACACAATTTCAATTCATAACAATGTAAATAAGATGTATACATCTGGCCATGCAAGCAAGAGCATATACTCCTCATTTTGAGAAAAATACACTCATTCTTTTCCTGCACTTTATATCTCTTGCTGCGTTTTGTTTTAAACTGCAAACTACTTGGACATTTTAGACAGACCTTGCAGAGCACCCAGCACAACGAAACCCCATTCATGAGAAGATGCTTTTACACTATTATTGCAATAGTCAGAGGGTTCTGAGAAAATGAAACGGTGTCTACTGCAAGAAGGAAAATTTTCTCAGTGAAAGAAGAAAGCTTGGATACTAACTTTAATAAAGATATTTTTAATATAGTATTAAATAATAGTAAGCAATATGTTGAAAAGAGTATGTCATGCTTTCTACAAACAGTTGTAATGATAGAAATAAAAAGTCACGCACTATTCTCACTTTTGGTTAACCTTCTGCTTCATCTTAATTCCCTATTTTCTCATTTTGAATACATCGTGACTTTAAAAACACATTCATTTTTGTTTATGTGGGTAAGGACCCCATTCCAGACAGAACGGGTACAGATTCAAACTCCCATTTTCTCTGGTGAATGTGACCAAACAGGTTCTGTTTCTCAGTGACACCCACAACAATTGGGTCACCACACACAACATTTGTTCGTTTTCCTTAAGCAAAGCAAACAAATTTAAAAGGAATTATCCTGACAATCATTTCAGAAAAGCCATGGGAAAAGAGTTTTTTGTTTGACACATTAGCAACACTTCACCTTGAGAAGTTCTGAAAACTTGAGTTTTTATGAGTTATAAGACAAGTTCAGCCCTGGTATACAGCACAATAATTTCACTGACCCTGTTGCCCAAGTACATGGCTTGAAATTAATTACAAAAAAAAAAAGTTGAAAAACATTAAAATAAGGTCCAAATAATTTGGATATTTTCTCATTTCTAAAAATATTTCATAAATAGTTGTTTCTTGTTTGCTTCAATGCACATGATCAAATTGTCTTTATTCCTTTAGGTTTTCTTTTTTTTTCCTGAGAGACAACAATTTTCTAAATGAGACAATGGCGGCACAGACACTCGAGGGCCACTAAAACTAGCTCTTTTTGAAATTATTTGAATTAATCAGTGCATTTAGGCCAGAAAAGAGCAGTTAAAAGCAAGAAGAAAATGGTCAGTATGTAACACAAAGCATGCAGAACATTCTTTTTTAGTAGTTAAAGGTCTCAGTAGTTTTCTGATTCCCCCGATCACATTTTGACGGCAATGTGCACCCAATTTTGTTCATGTGCACCAGCATCACATTTCAGACAACACTGGTACAGATTCTAGCTCCTAGCTTCCATGGATCACCAGCGAAGTTCCGCTACTGAATCCTACTAGTGTTCACAGAAAGTGGATTAACCATCTACCACTTCGTTTTTGATGAAGTATTTAAACATAGAATGAGTCGCAAATGCCCATGGATAACGTGTTGGAGGTATTCATGATTTCTGTTTTGAACTGAGCATCTCATGGTTACAAATCCAGCTCACTGGCCCAATTTTCCTTCCCCAACACAGACCCAAACATGGAACTGATGCACACTTCAGTGTCACCCTGTGACAGAGCCAGCACCTGGCATTGGTCATACTAAAGTCTATCAGCTATGCCTGATTCTATTAGATATTCTAAGGTTTATTGGCTATTCTAACATTTTTCAATTCCTAAATAATCAGAAACAGAGCTAGAAATTGGTTCTTATACTCAGATACGTTATTAATATTCATTGAAACAGACTCATATTTACTACTCCACATTCAAGATATTCTTTGTCCATCCTCTCCCACCCCTAAAACAGGCTATTTCTACGTTATCTAAGTATTGCACAATGAATAAGTCACAGTCAGTGATGAGGCTAATACACAGACTGGTAGTCACAGTTGCCTTACTTTTTGTTTCATAACTAAGTTTTGAATAAAATCTCTAATGACATGCCAGTATCTTGCAAATAAGAGTCTATATCCTGTCTAGATCCAACTTGTTCTGGGGCTGGATCTTAATAACTCCTCCACCTTCTCCCATCACTATGCAGTGTATATTTTCTAATTTCAGTATTTACTAGCAACTTTTAAGCTTTGGTTAGTTTGAGTTGCATTCCAGGATTTAAAATGCTTGTCCTTGACACGCTTGACTACAGAAAAAGAAAACTTCTGAATATTTAATAAGCCCTTGGAAATACAACATTTAATATTCTCCAGTGCAGGTACAGAACTGCCGTAAAAAAAAAAAGTTGCACTAAATATCTTCATATTGAATATATTATAAAACTTGATACCTGACTGTTGCTAAAATTTAAAATAATATTAGTAATAATAATAATAAATAATAATGAGTCCTTATCACAATTAAGTAAAAATACAACCATAGGCAGACAGGCAAGGACAAGAGTTTGCATTTTATTTCTTGAAGAAACCAGTTTTGATTAGCTGCTCTCCATTGGAACCAAAATCATGCTTTCTCTACAGAAGATAAAGAGTTCAGTAAACAAATCTTAACATTTTCTGAACATAAAAAGTGTGGGGGATTTTCCACAGACAGTACTTCACTTTCCTACCAGCACATTAATGCTAAACAAAACCCTGAAAGCAGACTTTTCCGTTGGGTAAGAAAATAATATCGTATTCATTTTGAAAAATCAAAAAAAAAATTCAATTCTTGGGTGATACAATCATTATTTCCAGTGATGTCAATTGATTAAGCCTCTACATTTTGTGTCAGAAGTTAATACCGATCATTTGAAAAAATAATTCATTAGGTTTATTCTCCTTCTGATCCTCTGACTATAAAAGGAATCTATGCATTAAACGCATCCAGTTCCACTAACTGCAACAATTAAGTCAGATATCTTAACTACAAACCTGTATTTTACAATTTTTCTTCATATGTGTTTTTAAGACTAATTGACCAGTGCTATATCTTGATTAAAAATAACCCAAGAACAAGGCAGTTATAAGTAGTTATATCAAAATTTATCATTCCCATCATAAAAATTTATAATCTACTATAAAAAAAATTATAATTTATTATAATTTATACTTTACTTCTTTTTTCCTCTCAAACGTCCAAGAGAGAAAAGAATCGCTCCTGTACATTTTCCATATATCCTCACGTAACATTCTCCATCAGCCTCTTTCATTTTTCCTTTCTGAATCCTTCTAGTGCTATAGGAGTAGGTCCCAGTCAAGCAGGAAACAAATTCAACGCCACAGGTACCAATCAGTCACAGCTAGCATGCAGCACTGACTTTTTAATCAAGTTTTATAGAAGTTCAGTCTTAAAAAAAAACATGAAAATTCCAGTAAATTTGGGTAATTTGGATGTTCAAAGAAACTATGACTCAGCTGTGGATATTATACAAGCAGATAAAGAAACTGTATTCATAAGGTATATGATATGCTTCATTCCAATGAGCAGTAATTAAGATTGGAATGAAATCACAGGATTAGATGTAACTTCCCACTTTAAAAAGAGTTGTCTCTAGATTTAGATTGGACAGATTGTTCTCATTTCTGTTCTTAACACAATTGATTTTTTTCCTCTGTTTAAATTTGTCTGGGCATCAGGAGACTGTTAAAATCATAATGTGATTTCAGAATGAGCTCTCTTACCTCGTTGAATTGTTTAATGTTCTGTGGAGCAAAATTTAAATACTGAGGCTCAGTCTACACAAACCCTATCACAGATAGAGGCTATTCCAATACTAAGCAAAGAGATCATCACTGTCTTCACACCTTTGTTCCTCAGAGTTCTAATTTCTCTGTAGTTACAAGATCCCCTTGGAAAATTACCATTCCACTCAAAAAAAAAAAAAAAAGAAGAAGAAAAGAAAAAAGAAAAAAGAAAAGAAAAGGAAAAGTCACAAACACTTTTATGCTGTGATGCATTTTCAGTGCACTATATCTGGGTCTACCGAGTAAGATATCAAATAGCTACTACCAAGTAGCCACTTACCAAGTTGCTGGCATTTAAAATATAAACTCAAGGCAAATATACTATCATTTTGCATTATCACTTATAAATCATAATCTCTCATATTATCACTCTCTAAAGATTAAAGAATGTATACACACACAGCATTTTAAATAAATCTTCAAGGGAAGAACAAAAACTTGATGCATAAAGCATTAGGCATTGAGAGAAGGCTAATTTAATATCTGTAAAAATTGGCAACTTATCATGTTTGGGGCAATAGGGTACAATATCAGCATTAAAATGTTTGTGTATATGAGCATAAAGATTTAACAACCCAAACCTCCCTGGGAAACTCCTCATTGAGAATAAATTCTCAACCAACATCGCACCATGGTTGGTAGAGTTCTTGCCAACATTTTAGTTTTCATTCTGTGAACACTGTCTCCTGTTTTCAAATCCCTAGTGCAGTTCTTCCTGATTTGTACTCTCTCCTGCGAACATTAATTGGCATTCAATTTAACAGTTAACGTTCTGCTGCTACAGTTCTATATAGAGTCATATTTCAATGAAAAATTCTATGTATCAATGCACTTTTATTGTTATACTGTGTAAGAACAGCCTATAAGATAGACAGTAATATGCTATGAATAGATTTATAGTACGGGAGTACTTACAGTTCAGACTAGCTACCATCTGTATGTAGTAGTGGGAACACAAATATGCTCTTGCTTGCTTGTTCTTTCCCCATTTACTGGTCTTACAAAGCAGCTGTCTTTCATTGCCAGCTGGAGCACAAATAAAAAGGTTATGAATGCCTCTCTTCCTATTCAGAAACCCAGTTCCACAATTAAGTCTCTCTCAGCTGTCAGGTAAATCAGTAGTTTGACACTACAGATGCACAACTGACTCAAATCTTACACACATCTACATTTTAAAGCAGATCATAAAGAAAACCAGAGTTACAGATTATGCTGCATTTTAATTGCATTAAGTGACATATATCTTCCAAAGAATTCAAAACTGATTTACAGACCTACCCTGATATATAACACTCGCTCCATCACTCGGCACAGAACACTGCATCTCTGCTGAGCAACCAGAGAGGAAACATGACAGCAATTTTCAGTGGTAGGGCCGCACAGTGTGTGGTGGGAGTTCCTGGGACAGGGCTGCCCAGGTCATTTATTTGCACTACAGACCTAGTCAGCTTATGTTCCAGAGAATCACCAGTTTACTAAATGACCAGAGCAGCTTCACATTAGGCAAACCAGAAATTATCTGATTTTGTTGTTCCATTGAGCAGCTAAGTCAAACATTTCACACTGACACGCAGTCTACATCCCACCAGCTGTTTTTTGCTCCTGAAGCCTCAGCAGAACTCATCAAAAAGCAATTATGCTGCCTCCAGAAGCTTCCCTTACCCATCCACTTGAATTTATCAAGCTTTTTTTTACTTACTGTTTTTCTGAGCCGTGACTCTCCCAGCAATATCCTAGATCTTACAGTTAGCCGTGCTTATTTTTTTAACTAGACTTTGCACTTATATTCTAGGAATCATTTTTTAAAAAAGGAACCAGCAAGGCTCACTTTGACCTTGCTTTATTGAAAATGTCTGTGTGGTTACATGAACTGATAAGCCACTCATTCATTAAACATTGCTGTACATCTGTGCACTGAAAAACTATTTCCAGCAGCTGCAAAAAAAGCAATGGATGTCGTTCATAGAGTCAAGGCAAAAGTGAGAAAACGAATTCTCAATCCATATTCTGGGTCTAGTATCAAACATTTAGTGGCTTCTTCTTACTAAGAAAGCATCTTCCAAAAGGAAGCTAAAATTCACTGAAGGGCTGAAGAAGGCAGATTTTGAAGGACCCATTTCAGCCAATCCCCGATCTACGTGCAGAGTCGAATTAGTCTCTCTGCATGCTTGGTTTCCCTTCCCCAGACTACCCACTGCCTACAGTATCACAGTAGAGATTGGGCTCTGGGACCTGGCAACCTGAAGTACTATACTACACAGGCAGTATCTTCTTTTCCCCCTGTGATTTCTTATGAAAAACATTTATTTGGCTCAGTGGGCCAAAACTAGAAAAAACCTTCAGTGTTGTGCTATTAAATACTGACATTCTTATCCATGCAGATATATGGAGAAAAGAAAGAAATTCTTAAGAAAAATTATGAGAATTCTATTATACTGGAGTTTTTCTAGTACATAAATCTCATGTACATTAAAATTACAGAAACATTTTGAGTACTACCATCTCTCTCTCATTTAAGCACTCAGGCTCACTTATGTTTATTTTTTCCCTGACTCAAAACAACTCTGACAATCTGATTTAAAATTACACTCAAGCAAATTTAGAAAACTTTAAGATTGTGAGGCTTGATATCCATTAAGATTTTTAAAAGAAACTAACTTAGCTTTCACCACAGAAGCCATATAACCATACCATACAGCCTTTTTGACAACCCCATTCCAATTGAAACATACTGGAATTATTTAAAAACTTTCCAGGCCTGCGTCTTTCCTGTACAACATAGTAAAACTTATACTTCAAGCACTGGAATAGAAATTAACTTTTTTTTTTTTTAATTAATGGGATGCAACCATTGCCAGGATGTTCAACAGTGTACACAGAGCCTTCAAACAGCTGACTACAAGGTCCCATCTGACTTGAGGCTCTTCCTTATACTAATTAAGCAGCACTGGTACAATTCTTCATACTGTCACCAAAGAAAATGCAATACAGTTGATAATAACTGGCATCCCTGTTGGCAGTTAGAAGACAATTAAAGACTGAATGGACATGGAAGTTAAAATCTAGCCAAAGACAAGTCTAGAATCAGAAAACTGAAATTCTGAAGAGTCCCACTTCAAAATATCAAGGGACCAAACAGTCTTCTAAAACAGATTAATGCTATCTATATTTAATTAAATGCATACAGAAAGGTTTCATTAAAAGAACATTATGAAAATTGCAAAGTCAAGCACTTGAAAGTAAGAAAATGTCAAAAGCAACGTTGGCCAAGCAACCTTCATTCTGCTCCCTTGGGTGCTTGGGTTTGGATACCATTCTTATTTAATGATTGCAAATTAATTATGCAAAAGCATAAGCATGTTGAATAAGCTATCTAGACTATGGCATAGCCTAAATCTTAATGGTTTGATATAACAGTCTTAATGATGAGCTTCCAGAGCAGCAGATTTTGTGGCATAACCTTAGTTTGACAAAAGTAAATGATGAGCCCAGAAACTTCCTTGTACAGCCTCTTAGGGAAACTGTCACCATCACAATTCAGTAGACAAAACCATTCTGCCATTTGCACTAGGAGGGCAGCCAACAACAGAAGTAGTTTGAACTGACTCATGGTAGAACACTCTATGCCAATACTCAGGAATCTTAAGTTCCCTGTTTCTAATATGAAAAGCCTCTAGGAAGCATAGATGGTTTTATTTTTTTCCCCTCCACACTTGTCTATGCCTTGTTCCTTCTTCTGCCTTCTCCTTCACTTCTTGTCCCAGGTTTACAGCTGGATCCCAGACTCTTTCCTTTTCTTGTTCTGAGCAATGCGTTCTAACCTTTTTTGTGTGTCCACTTCCCAGATCTCCAACTTCTATTTATTTCCACACAAAGCCCCCACTCAAGAGCTGATGTCTTCCATCTTTCTGGGTCTTCCTCCAGCCACAGCCCTTACTTCACTTGCTGCCCTGGCTCCTTGTCCCAGGTTGGTTGGTTGTGGCAGAGTACTCTCCCTGTGTCGGTTCTGTGACTTCTCTATTTTAACCTGCAAGGGACACATGCCTGCAAACTCATCTGCTGTATAACTGGTCTAATGAAAGATACTATTTCTTCCTGTGAACTTGGCCTCACTGTGAGTCTGACAGCTTCCTCCTCCTCCTCAGCTAGAAGCCAGGAAAGTGGAAGGGAGCACAGGAGAAATGCTGATCTAATTAAACAGATCTACCATCAAATAAAATTAAAGCAGTTCTTCAGATGAGGATTTATGTCTTTCTATAGTCAAGTCACTGGATAGTCTATAAAATGCAAACAGTATCTCAGCTTTAACCTTTTCCTCGGCCAGATGAGGCAGTGCCCTTGGAATTCTTCTTCAGTCTCATAAAAACTTCAAAAAAGTCATTCAAGGTTTTCAAAAAAATCTTTGAGATGCCGAAATTAATGAACTGTGCACCCTAACACTAGCACAGTAAAACAAGTGATGCACTTGGAGAACAGTTTGAGGTCAGAAAGGTGCTTTTATGATGGGGGGAAGGGCAAGGCTGTGAAAGCTCCTGTGCATGATGTATGTGAATATGTTCCAGGCTCACAACACAATCCCATAGACCCAAGTTAAATTTAGAGACAGTGAATTATTCATTGCAACAGTAGTCAGCCTGGCTTATGCAGACTCTCAGGAACTCAGCCCATCATCCCGGATAATAGTAGTTCATATATACACACTTTTTTTTCAGACGTAATTTTTGACTCTCTTGTGCAAAAAAAAAATAATTGTATTGGGCAACAAGCCAGCCAGAATCTTGTAAAGAGTTCATACTTTTAAAACAGATAGTTTAAAAATATATGCAGTTTACTTGCTGTTTTCAATCCATAAAATTCCATTTACCTCCACCTCCAAGGATGCAGATGTGATCATTCAACTGAAATGAGAAAGGGAACAAGAAAAAGAAAAGCCACCAGTACGACAGTTATTGGGACACTCAGACAACTGTGACGTTCAAAGTCCTGTTCAAAGCAGACACTTGAACTGAGATGAACAGTGGTTCAAGTCCCTCTCTTGTCCCTGGGAGAAGCATGCTCAAGTGAATGAAAAGGATTACACAAGTCTATGAGAGAGATTTTATGACTTTGGGACTGCGATAATGGAGAATTAGATTGAATGACCAAGAGGCTCCTCCAGCCCTCTGTCCACATGAATATTTCCAAATCCAATTTACACATTTATTTAATACATAGATTATGTTCTAAGCCATTGCCCTTGCAAGCATTAGCACTGAAGCTGTATACAGCACCATTTCAAATGAATTCCTGTTATTAAAACTCAACTGCATTGCCAACTTTATTTAGCTTAAACATTATCTTAGAGCTTTGTCACCAGTTTGCCCTAGAGGCTGACACTAATCCTTATACTCAGCGCTGGACTAATTAATGTAATGACAAGTACCCCTGATGTTGTGCACAGGCCATCATCCTGCTGAAGATTTCTTTATCCAAGTGCTTGTTAGTGATGAGAGGAAGCTTCTAGGAGCAGAGGGGACCATATGCATCTTGCCCCATGACCCCAGAAGAACCAAGGAATTAATTCCTGTGTCCATCAATGCAGTACAGCACATATTTCTTCAGAACCAGAAGGCTTCCCAAATTGCTGAAAGGCACTGACTGCTTCTACTTTGCACAATGACTCCACCTCCTTAAAATGTGTAACAGTTATTCAGAAAAATACATATCTTTATTCTTTCTCGTGTGATTCTAAACCCCACTTATTTATTTCCTTTACTTATATTAATAGCTTACTTATGGAGAAGCTTATAGTTTATACCTGTGTCTTTAAAATACTCCTCATAGCAACAAATGGTATCTTTTGTAGCATGTAATGTAAGCTCCGCACTGAGGGACCAAAATCCTCCAGAGAGAATTTCTGTGGCAAAGACCAGAGCCAGGCAGTCACTCAGTGAACCGATTCCTTGATGAGACTTGGGGTCTTGTTGATGATGATACACAGAATGGGTGCTCTGGCAGAGCGAAGTACCATCACAGCCACTCCCAAGCAGGCTGTGCTCACTAGGGACTGGATACAAATACAGTCTGCAAAAGGAGTGGCATGCAACACTGCTCAGAGGCACACTGCAGTGTGAGGTCTATTTGGGACATTTACTGCTGGCACATTCCTTTCAAGACTGGTTACAGCTGTCTGTATACTCTTAAATAAGAAGCAGGTTACTTGTACATGGATTTACAAGTGTTATCACTGCTGAAATATGTATGTGACACCAGCAGACGCCGGTCACTGGTGGTGGCATGGAGGAGCAAACTGCGCTTTGGGGAATGCTGTGCTTTTGTTTAAGACTTTGCAGTTCTGATTTGAAGGGTAATAAATTCTCTCTGTTTACATATCACTGACAGCCCTGCAACATCTTGACAAAATGATACATGCCACAGAAAACAATTTTACTTAACAGCATACAAGCAGAGAAGTCTAGAGGTAAGATCAACCTTGCTTCTTCAGCTCTTTCTCATCAGTTCACCTATTTGCTCTTTTACCATCCTGCAGTTCAAGATGCAGAAAAGGAAGATAAGCCACCTCATCACAAATTTTTCAGATGGTTTGCTTCTTCAGGATTTGAATGAGAGCCTATTTCCCTGGTGTCTAATGAAATTTGCCCTGGTAACTCTTCGGGAAACTGAAAACAAAAGCAAAACATTAGCAGGATGCTAGCAGCAATTGCATTCTTTACAGCCTAAATTCTAA
>JANHGO010004961.1:0-23906 GCA_024606505.1 Aquila spilogaster
GGATGGACCCAGGGTGGAGCCACCCTGGGATCATATATGGGCTGGCCACTGAAGGGAGAGTATCTCTGGAACCTAGGCTGCTTCCTGTGAGGGAGTGCTGCATGGCCAGAGAGCCCCTTCACCACTTGAGCAAGTTCCATTTTTCCTTCTGTATATGACTATGGGCCTACCTGCAAATACTTTGCTGAGTATTGCCAAGAACCTGTCACAAGCAATTTTGCTTCTTCATGAGCAGAACACCTGTGCCCAAACATGGTCAAAGTGAGGAGGGGACACCGTCACAACCAACCATTGAAGACCCTGAAGCCTCTGCGCAGGTGCAGAAGACCGACTTATGCTTGCATAACCTTGTAACCCTGTACATATATCAATTGTATGAATATGTAATAGGTGGGTGTGACTTATATGCTTGGTAGGTGTCTTGGAAATGCTAAGTCATGGCTTAAAACAGTGATTGAGCACCTGGTAGGAAGGCAGGGCCAACCCAGGGGAGCTCAGGTGCATGCAGACCTCATTTAACAGTTGGCAGTGGAGGCAGGGGTATCTCGCTGGAGATCCCTGCCTACCTGAGGCCTTCTAAGGGTAAACAGATTTTGTCCTTGGTTTCTCTGTCCACGGCTGCTGCATTTGAGCATATCCTCACTTGCTGCAGCCTAGGACTTTGCTACTCCTATATCATTTCTGTGTTTTCCATTGCATTGCAGCATTTCAGTAGGTGTGCAGTTGTTGTTCCCATTACCGAGGCGTGTCCCACCGGGGGCTAGCGATCTCCCCTCCCTAGGGCCATAGCAACACAGACACCAATATGGTGGATGCAGCAAGTGGCATTTATTGTAGCGTGCAAGCTGCTTAAATACACTTCCCTACTTTGTCTAGCGCTCCCTAAGCGTGCGTCAGTGTCCTATCACAGAGCAAGGTTGTTTACGCCCCCTAAATGTGAGTCAGTCTCTTATCACAGAGCAACCTTGTCTAGCCCCCTAAAGTGCATCAGTCTCTTATCACAGAGCAAGGGGAGATCCTAATGCGTCACATCCTGAGCCCCGCTGATGCCTAATACAACAGACTATATAGGATATATATTAAATACATGTGTAGTAATTCTACAGTAGAATTACCAGTGGGCTTGTATGACAAGTTTCATTTTTAACTAAGGAATTTAAAAGACAAACTTGGAGAAATGTCAGGCATGAGGATGAGCAATGCACAACTGGCAATAAAGAGGGCAACAGCTGCTAAAATCCCCGACAACTATTTACATGCCAAAGAGGGATGCTGGAAGAGAAGCGTATTACTCAATCTACTCATTTTAAGTCATTCTGGTTTGTTTGTCGCTTTTGTTTTTCTTATTTTATATACATACTGTTCACTGTTTGTATTAGCCCAGACAAGGATGCATAGAGACGATGTATAGAACTGTTTCAGATCATTTCTTTCAGGTTGGCACCCGTGGAAGTCCTCGCTGTGAGGGAACTCAAAAATGCAAAGTGAATTTTAGTCCGACCTTGTCTCATTTAGAGATGAAGCATGACAAACCAGGAAACGTCGGTTCTTTTTCCCTCCACAATCTGAAATTCAAAAAGTAGGTAATATTCTCCCAAACCCAGGGCCCAAACTGGACTTGTACTGTTTCCAGTGCATATTTATGTCAGTTGCCGCAGCTATATTGAGAAAGAAATATTACCACAGTGAAAACAGCCTTTCCCACAGTAGTATGACCTTACAAACCTGAGTGGATTTCCAAGGCTTTGGAATACTGGTTTGGTTGAGAAACACTTCCAAAAATCAAAACTTTACATGAAACTCATCCACATCACTTTCTGACTGCACCAGAAATGTACTAATGACTGTTCTGGGTTGGGTTTTTTTGCCATTATATCTGTAGCCTCTGGTACCTGGTGCCATGCTGCAACAGCAGCACTCCACCTGACTGTGTATTTGCAGTTCCAACCAAGATGGAAACAGGTGGCATCTCTCCACAGCAACATTAGCCTGAGGAATTTTAACACAAGCTAGATAGCATCCATGAATCACCTGCCTGCAAAGCCTTATTCCACAAGGCTAGATCATGAATTACAAGCATGTAGTGTTAGCTCACTGTATGCTACAAAAGGGGTTGGATGGGGAGCTCAGTTTGAGGGACTGTTCATACAGTGGACTGTTCTAGGCTTCACATGCTGCTTCCATGTTCAGATGACATTGCTCCTCTATACAGAGACAGGAGTGTAAGACTTATTTAGGATATATAAGATATTAAGGCATATAAGACTAAGAATTATACATCAACACTGATCGTTCTAAGGGTAAATGCAAATACTGACCAAGAACAAGCCCTTCACATGTTTTCAAGAATATTCAAGGGTCTGCCTATGGACAAACAACAAAATATTTGTTACTGCACTGAAACTTACATTCAAAAGATTAATAAATATTTCATCCAGAGAGTTCATTATTTTGGTAGGCAGCTCTGCAAACACACCAAGAAGTCCTGCAAACAGAACCTTTTAAAGAGTTTGCTCACTCTTTCCTATGTGTAACGCCTCAGATAAATCCGCACATCAAGCTGAAGCGGAGACGGGCCTACTAAAATCTGTATGTTGTGGAGAAAAAACCAACTCCTGACTATGACTATGAAAGTATACAAGAGCATTAAGTAGTTCTGGATGTCCTGAACTTTGAAAGAAATCCTTCTGATACATCCAGATTTCTCTCTGTTTAGCTCAACCTAGATAAATTCCAAGTTGCACGATTTTAGCAATACACTGCTTTTCATTCAGTGGGACACACTGACTTACACTGTATTTAGGTGTCTGACAATAGTACTGATTAGTTTTAATATTTAATCTACCCATTTATTCTGCATTTTTTCACTTATATTCATACTTTAATATCATTACATTTTAGTTTTTTTTATATGTTCATTGCATGTTGGGTTCACTGTGGCTGCCGTGTCAAAGGGCCAGAGCTCAATGCTACATTCCACATTTTAGCACTGGAAGAAAAGAAGTTAAAGGCTAAGATTCAGACAGAGCTGAGTTTTATTCTTTTCTTAAAGCGGTCCGTGGTTCAGCTGGCATTATGAGTAGCGTACCCCACACCATATATGAATTAAGCCTAAATATAACTGTATATTTACTCTTTGCTTCTGATCTCAGATTCTGTTATCAAGTCTGTATGGAATTCCCTTTTCTACCACCAGTAGCTGAGATCCTCCACTAACTGCCGTCTGCCTTCTCATTTCCTCCAGGTCTAATAACTACAACACATACATGGCTAGGCTTGTTTGCTCTGCTAGTTGATTTAATTTTACCCAATCAATGCCAAATCAAACAGCGTAAGTTAAAAGAGTGACAGGAGTGAAAGAAGAATGGTTTTACTCACTTGGGTTTGTATTTTAGGTAAGACATATTTTTGCAGCTTTGCACTTTTAGCAGTGATTTTACTTTTAAACTATCTGAAAACAAGATCCTTTCAGTCCAGCATGAAATAGTACTGAAAAATCATTAACTGAGTCTTTGAATGAAGGGAAACATTTCAGAAATCGTACTGCTAGAAAGAGATGACTCAGAGAATTTCATTCCTAAGTATTTGGGAGAGAGGACTGAGGAATGCATTTCACATTTACCAGACACTTCAGTGACTACTGAGCAAATGCAGTATTTAAACAGCAGGAAAACAAAAGCAGTAAATCATCTCCACTATGAGTGGCACTGCTGCAGCGGACTAGATCAGTCCTTGGAAATCCAGCAGGGCTTACAAACTCAGTTAGACATGCCAGCGTACAGCTTCAAAGCTAAGAAAGATTAATGGAGAAAGCCTGCACGCCACCTACTCCTAGTGATGTTAGTGTCAGTGCTGAAGAACAGAAAATTGATTCCAAAACCACAGCATCATGTATACACACAGAATACTGGATGTGTCATTTTCAGGAGACTAACTTCCAACTCCTTCATCATCGTCACATACACAGTTTGAAGTTTATTTTGCAGTATGCATATACATTCTCTTGCATATCAGAACAAATCAGCTGTTGTGCTAACACGCATGCATAGCAGGCTTGCCACAAATGTATGAAAGGTAATTTGTGACTGTGAACAAATGTTCTCTTATTTCCTTTTCTTTGTGGAATGCATCTGAGCACCTGGAGAGCTGGTGCTCCTGCATTCTGCCTAACTGTTGTGGTGCAACATGGGCTTTGTACATTCACAGACTGCCTCTACCTTTTCATTATGTTCCAGTAGTAACCCGGGCTTTCATGGATTTCTAAACTAGTTCAACAAATTTGTCCTAGAGGCAAAATAATGACCAATCTGCCCTTGTCATTTTTGTCGTTTCAGGAATTATATCATTGCAAAAGGTCAGTTCTCACACAGGCTAATCTTTTAAACAGTTCCCTGCTGGGGCATTAATGTTTCTCCTGGGCTGTTAAATATTTGGAACACAACCCAACATATGGTCATAAGTAACAGGTGATGACCAGATATGCCTGGGGACATAGAAGTTCCCATGCTATCCTCCAGAAAATACTATAATGCCTGTTAAGTGGTCAGTACTATTTGCAGTGCTTTCTCTGGGGCTTTTTTGTTCTTTTCTTACTTTAACCTCCCATGTGTGACTGTTGTGGATAAGCTGAATTCAAATCCATACTTCGTTCGGAGAGCTTCCTATGTTTGGTGACTTGAGTTGTTCCTAGCATTAGAATAACAGTACTATTCTAAGTATTATTGTACTACTCCTTGTCAATAATTGCTACTTTTTAGGAAGAAAAAAGACCCTTTTCAAAATACAACTTACACAAACAAAAAGAAAAAGGAGTTACGTACCAAAGCAACGTCATATTTTAACATTTGTATCTTGGTACAGTAACTAAGAATATAGTAAACTTATGCAATCCATTTAAAAAGCACAAAGAAAACAACTGTACTTCATGTTAAGGCATGTACTGCATTGTGACAGTTGTCATATTTTCCTATTCCAAAGTGAAGCGAGACAGATTTTTGTCTTGCATTGATAAGAACAAAACGCTATACATTTCATCTCATGTTCGCACTTCAAGAGATATCTCTCTAAAAACTGGGGAGTTATTTTCTTGCTATATCATCAGTGATGTCTAGAAAATTCGCTTCTTAAATAAAAACTCCTTGTTTCTGTACATTTGTAATAAATCCGAGATGATTTAGAGATCTCCTTATATTCTGTCAGGAGAAATTTGGCAATTTTTGTACTGAAAAGCACATTAATATTGGCAAAGTGATGATCAGCTTTTGTGAGCATCCAGATATGGCCCTATATTGAAAAAAGTTTCTTCAAGCAAGATGAAATAGGGAGTAAACCAAAATAAGTACTCATAGGCACTATCAAATTAATTCACTTGGCAAGAGCATCCTTTCTAGCACTGCACAGTTATGACACAGCTGCTGCTGGGAAGGCATTCAGAAGCTGCCTAGATGGGTCTGTGTTTGTCTGCAGATTGATAAGATTTGTCAGCATCCTGTGGAAAACCAGGATATTCAAGGAGGAAACTTGAGGCCATGGAAAACACATGGCACTCTGCTGATCCGTAAATCAAATGCCAACTGAAAGAGGTAAGTGACGTGTTTGTATTTCTCTTAGTAGTCAACAACAACAGGCAAATTAATAGATAACTTGGTGTCATGCAGAAGGACAAGAAAGGATTCTATTTTCCTATAAAGTCCTTCTGCTAAGGTAAAGGATACTAATCTGGTGCTTTTTTTTTTTGCCAAATTTCTCTGTTTTTTCACTGCTCAGACTCACATCTCAAAACAAGGTGTAAAGTGCAACAGCTAAAGTGCATGGAGACTCTTAATTCTTTGTGTCTGAAGTTAATACTCCCATAACATAAATGTAATGAATAATACAGTCTTACTTATTTGCAGGTGTTCTCGGTGACAGGTCCACACGGCAGCCCGTCTACCTTCCCTTGCTTGAGGCACCTTAAGAATCCAAGTCCAATCATCTCGTTGACCATAGAAGAGAGAAAGTCTGGTTGTCTCATCCACACTGCTTAAGAAAAGGTTTGGGTCTGATTTTACAAGTGTTTCTAACTCAGAGCTTCAGCTGAAATCAGTGGTAGCTGAGGTAACTCAGCATTTTTTGTACATTTTATGGCAACTGTTTATTTCCAACTCTTTGAATTGTACCCCCCCCAAAAAACATATATATATATATAATTACATATTTATAATATATATATATATTATATTATATATTATTATATATTTATATGATATAATAATATATTATATTAAATATATATATAAACTCCTAGGAAAAACAAAAGCAAAAAAAAAGAGTCAAACACATGGACATCTTCATGGCATCTCAAGTGACAAGAACATTGCGAAGAGCCAAATAATAGATTTCATTTATATGAAAACTTCTCAAATGCGTCTACAGTTTTAAGCAATGGATAAATTGGAAATGCATAATCCTGAAAATAAAAATAAAGGTATTGAGAATATCCCCTCAGCTTTTAATCCTACCAGTTTTGTGTGAATTACCGTACTGATACAAAAACTTAACTCTCCACGTTCTTTGATTTTTGGGTGTCTTTCGGTTGATTGATTGGGATTTTGTGGTTTTTTTATTTGGATTTTTTTTATTTGTTTCTTGGTTTGTTTTCAATTGAAGCACTGCATACATGGCAACTCAGGCATAGAGCCTGGGCCCATTCTCCTGCTGTCTTTGGCAAGCATTACACTGAAATTTTTGTCTTTCTTCTTGCTGAGATTTCCGTCATTCCCAGAGCAAGTTTTGGGCTCTGTACTCACTGAGCACTACTTCAGAAACTGAAATTGTTCTGCAAGATGTGGTCTCTGTAATCTTCTAACAGAAGACAAAATTTGATACTTCACTTTACATAGTGTGTTATTAGAATAGTCCTATTCGCACTTACAGTAAGTCTGAATAACATCCATAACCACCTGTTAAATTACTCCCTTATCACAAGAAGCAAGTTCCCTCAGGATCTTCAAACGCTGTTTCTGAAACTCTTAAAATTGTCATTATTATTAATATTAGGCTATTGGATCATGTACAAACTGAGATAACCTACAAAGCAGTAACTGAAAAGCTAATGTTAGATAACCTTCTGTATGGAAACATATATCCGTACATCAGGGATTCAGAAGACAGAAGCCCTGAGCAGACAACCCAAGCTCCCAGTGCACTTCTGCCACGTGCAAAGGTTGCAATTCGCAGCCACTTGGCTGCAGTACAGATAGCACTGCCTTGGTGCGGCAACTGAACTGAATGAAAGACTCTGTGTATGTGTGGGGAACATAAATGGGATATTAATTATTAATTTTGACAAGTCTGGATGCCTTAATAATGCATTATTTTAAGCAGCAGGGTTTTTAAAAAGCCATTGAGGCTAAAACAAGCTGACTTTGCGGCTTGGGCTCTCGTTCCTCTGTATATACCAAAATGCACAGTGACAACAAAATGGGTTGTGACAGACTTTGGCAAGAGCGGTCTTGTTTTGTATATTTAATAAAGGGTTGATAAATACAGTGTTTAAAGTATAAGGTTTGAAATATATCAGCCAGAAAACACTATGCGTTAACCAACCTGACACACAAGGCGATTTAAATTAATACTTGCACAAATTGACTCATTTGCTGACCCCCCCCTGCCTTAATACTTCTAGTAACATAGCACCAGTGCAGGTGACATTATTTCTTAAATACAAGTGTAGAATTGGCACAGCAAAACGTATCATGTACTAATCCTACTTGATTCTGCAAACGATGGGAACTGTGTTAGATTTCTACTATGTAACAACCATAGTTTTATCTGAAACTGGCAGGGACTTGAAAGTCAAGAACTAAACACAGTGCTGACATAATAATGGATAATGTGTTTTAAAGCTGAAATCAAGTTGCTTCTTCCTTTCATCCCGTGCAGCTTTTGAAAGCTGTTCCAAATTGATTAGTCATACTTTTTCACGTTACAATTTGAAAGTTCTCATCTCCAAGAATAGTCACTATACTACCTGTTATCTTTTACCTTGAGTGTCATGATGATTGGTTTGGGGCTTTGGGGCTTTTTTTTTCTCTATGTGTGTGTGTGTTTGTTTCATTTCATAACCAATAGGAAATACAATCAGGTAGCGTGTACCAAGTCACACAGTTCAGAAATCCAGTCCCAGACACATAGAGGTATTTTAATGAATTTGGTATTTTCTGACTAGAAATGGAGAGAGAACTTCGGAGTTAGAGGAAACAGATGGGAAAACAAATTTTCTTCCTTCTTAATTGTACCATAATCACACACACAAAATGAAAGAAAAAAAAAGCAGACACTCCAGTTGGTCAATAACCTAATGAAGTCTGGTTTCCTGTGGTTTTCTGTTCTATATTCTTCTGCAGCTCTAATTTGCCCCGGTTTCAATGCAAACAGAGCTTCCCAGCAAGTCCACTAAATCCTCACACAGTCACAGTGGTTAATAGCATCACAAAAGGTGCTGGAACTGGCATGTATTAGAAAGGTTGATAGACAATGTGCTCATAGAATGGAGGCTGAAAAAAATCAGAAAACAGCAATGCTTCATTGCAGCAAAGGAAATCAAACTTCTGTCACATTGCCACTCTTTTGCCATGGCCAAAGAACAGGCCTGCCCATGAACTAGCACTTCCAAAGACAAGTGGCCCCATACTTTCCTGTTGCTTCCTAAATTCTCTTTTTTCTCAGTGGTTGCTCTTAAAATCTTAACAGCAACATCAACCTTTACTAAGACAAACACGGACCATTTTCTTCTGCGTAAACAATGTGCATGCAAATAAGGATACATGCAAATGCTACATCTTTTTTGTTCCACTTAGTGAACACTAGAGATCTTGCTATAAATAACTCTGACGTATCAGTGTGCACATCACCATATCTTTTATCTTCAGCTCTGCCATTCCCTTGCTTCATTTCAGAAAATGTGACCTTGAAAATGAAAACAGTTCAGAATTAGGCCACCATTTTGCTAAGTCTTTAAAAGACCCAGAAATCCCATTTGTACAAACATCTCTAACAAGCTTAACCAATCCATATGTAAAGCAGCAAGTTGGCTACCATTGGCAGCCTACCCACAGAGGCAGAGTTCTGCACCACTTATTGGTGTTGTGGTTTGACCCAGCCAGTACTGTAAAGTACAACAACAATAACAACGACAACAGGAAGAAAATAATCTAAGGACTCTATTCTGCAAAAACCAACAGGGGTGAATATATATATATATATATAAATATATATATACATACATATATTTTATTTATTTATTTTGCAGGGAGACACAGTCTCCCATTAACCCATGCATAACGAAAGAAAGGAAAAGGGAGAAAAAAAGAGAATTGCCTGGCAGTATCAGAAGATCAGTATAACAGTGCTCTCTGGATTAAGAAAGCAGACAGAACAGTCATTTTTAATTGGTGCAAAAGATTCACCATTCTCTCCAGCTTTGCAAATAGTCTGTTTCAAGGGAAAAAAAATGTGGAGCTCTGTCAGCCTGATTCTCAGAAGCTGCAGTCAGAAGTCTAGGTAATAATATACCAGCTAACCTGTTTGCACAGGTACATCTCATTTTCTGCACCAATTTCTAGTCCTGCTGAATAATGATAGCATGAAATGAAAAGCACAGTTGAAACTCAAGCTGTTAAGACATGAAAAAAATACATTTCTTCAAAAAGAAATCCAAACAGAAGTATATTTCCAAGTACTCACAATAAGCATTAACTCCTAAATTATCTGAAACAATAAGAAGAGCATTCAATTAAGTACAATTATTAGAATTTCCTATACAGTAGTTTTTAGTAAACCTAATATTAATTGGATAATACCTAATATTACCAATTAAGCCTAATATTACCCAACCCTTCATTATTAAAGCAGAGCTAGCTGTAAACCCCATCCTAAGTCCTGTAAAGGCAAGAATCTTGGTCATCTTCTACCAACTACTGCTAGCATCAAGTCTGTAAAACACATTCTTCAGACGGATTCAGCCAAGCCCTGGAGCACATGCATAGCTCTGAGCTCTGCTGAAGTCCCAGAACTTTAGAGCATGCTTTTAAAACAGGATTTTTTGCCAAAGTAAAGGCTGAGATTTAACAGGAACAAAGCAACCTAAAATTTAAGCAAACCCCTAAAAATAGCTGCTGCTTTTGTGAGAAACAGTATTGTTGGCTTCTTCCTGTGTGTTCAATTAATCAAAAAAGAAAAAAAAATTCCTTTTAAGCAAGGATTAAATTGCAGTTACTACCAAAGAACCCTAGCAACGTAGGCTATTTAAATGGATTTTTGGACTGAATAAACTTCTGCCTCTGTTTTTATGCCCAATTTTGAACACAAGAATGTATTTCCCAGTCACATCTGAAAGATGCACTATAGGTGAAATAAATATATCTTCATCGTTCTCTGTATGATACAACATTTTTCTGATGTTTTTAATCACACTTCAAACACTGGGGGAAACTTCTTAAATCCATAAAGCGTGCTGCTAAAAAAAGTGGAAGATTTTTATCCCCTGAATATACTGCTAAAAAGTCTAAATCACGGGAGCCTGTGGTAGACATTTAGTGCCTCATGTATTAGACCAAGTTGTGCCCTGCTCGAGAGGCAAAGTTAACCCAACTCACAGCTTTCAAAACAAAGTGTTTGCTCAGAGAGGAGACAAATGTGTCATCCACTGTTATACCATACAGAGATAAAACAAAGTCAAAATAGGCACAAACTCTGTGCTTAGTCTGCTGAACACCTGATTTCTGCTCCTAGGCATTCAAAGGTACGGTCTAACCCAGTCCCAGCAAGCTGCTTCTACATATCTCCAGCCAATTTGCTCTGATTTCACAGTATGCCATTCAATGAGAACGGGAAAGAAGTTTCTCCATTTATGCAGACATATATTTAGAGTGTTAATTCTTCTTTTTGGATAAGAGTTCAGCTATAAATCCACCTCTTTTGTTCAATTACAGGTATGAAATCAGAAGATTTCATGTTTCCCACACCAGACTCCAATAAAGGAGATAGCAGGTGGGCTGCAGATGGCTCAGCATTGGCACGCTGCTCCCACACAGGTGTTTTATTTTACACTACGTGCTAGCCAGCACAAAACCCCAGTCTTCTGAGGGCTGAGATCCACGCTTGTTCCTGAAGGGCGAGAATCTTCCTTGCTTCCTCTCTCACTACCAGAAAAGGCTACAGCTTCACTTATAAGAAGAAAGATTAAACTGTGAGCCCTGAAATATAATACAGAACAGGCGGATAACCTAGGGAAATTCCATATCCATGAATGGAGGAGTAATCTGTACACTAAATGCCACTCACGTATGTCAGAACGTGGCAGACTGTAGAGGAGATGTACTTACACCATAATATTATCATGTACATTATCCTGAATGGAACCTATGTAAAGCACAGTTCTGAGCAAACGTTCCTTCACACCTATTGCCTTTACCTTCTATGAACTGTACAGATGCAAATTTCATTAATCATTTCCTTCCGCATGACTTGCCTGATAAGGTGCTAGAGTTGTGAGGACTGGAGTCTCCTACTCACAAAACACAGGCAATAGCAGTGCACATTTCTTGACATCTCTCAGCCAAAGTGCTTTAGCTGAATCTTCACTTCCCAGTGAAGTCACCATCAGCCGCAGCTGATGGTACAGTTTCCACCCCCTTTTTTTTGAAGAAGTTTCTGACAAATATCCAGTTAAACCCATGCTGAGTTTCATTAGATGTGCGAATTAAGGTATTTATGCAGAGAACACTCATTTTGCATTAAGGAAGCAACAGTCTGCACTCAGCAACAAGTAAGCTCAGGTTATCCAGCTATTACCAATGGAGAGGTTACTTGCTTAACAGAGATGTCTGACTAAATATGTAGAACGCCACATTAAAACAGACAAGAAACCACTACAGCACTGTAACTAATGACTGTCAACAGAGACCTTTAAGAAATTAATCAGAAGATGGACATTTTTATAGGCCTTCAAATATTTGATATGCTTTTCAATAAGGAGCAATTCAATAGGAGCATAATGCCATTGTATGTTAGACACAAATAACACAAAGTGGGCACCTATACTGACGAATAGGCAATTATTCCCTAGCTTAGTCAGGTAGCTATCACTTTAAAAAATGGCAAATAGCAACACAACAAATCATAGCTCTGTCTCAGACTTGACATGAGGAAATGTGACTGGCAACCCTTGGGAATAGAGGCTGCAGTGACACTCATGGTAATGAATAAATAATTCTTCAGCTGCCTCTGTGAAACGTTTCCATTTCCAGTGGACAGATGAAACTTGCTGAAATCATCCTTAAAAGTGCCATTTCAGTTGGACAGTCTGAGAAGAGACTACAGATAAGATAGACATTTAAAAACTTAGTGATAGGTCAGAGGTGAAGCGCGTTGGCAGGGTCCCATGAGGAAGTTCAATCTAGCATGGCCATGATGTTCTTGTTCTGCAGCCAAGCAGGCAGACTCCGACGCTGCAGATCCAGTATTTTTTTCTAATCGAATCCTGTGCTTATGAAAAAACGTGATTTAACTGTGAAAAGATGGGTTTCAGTTAAATGCTAAACAGTCGCATCACTAATACTGAAAGCTCTCCGTGGCTTCCATTGCCAGAACCTTCAAATAAACTAAGCAAACTTGCTTATATAGCAAGAAAAAAATATATATATCAGATATTTGAAATGCTGAGACTGAGCCAAATGCATCCCAGAGTCCTGTGTTACCACGAACTGGCCAACAGTCATTTCAGCTGAGACCGGAGCTGGTTTCCACATTGCTTTGTTTATATTGACTGCATTTATGATGCCTCAGAAGTTGCCAGTAAAATATTTATTTAGCAGTTAAAACGTTCTGCAAATGATTTTGCTGTCCTGAAAGATAAATATTTCTCAGCATGCTGAAATGATACATTGATGTTTTTGTTAAGGAAATTGCATGTTGATAAAATTTTCTCAGATTACACTCTGTCGTTCCTTTGTATTTGAAGTGGCCACATTAATTTTTTGTGATATTTATTGTAATTGTAAATTGCACTGAGATTGGAAACATTAAACTTACCATAAAATGAAACACATTTCAACTATTTCCGAGTCATCTATTTGAGGGCTTGAGGACACTTTTGATCCTTCAGGTGGATCTGAGCACTCCAAGCTTTCAGGACAAGGATCCAACACAAATCAGAATCCCACTCTTAACTATTTGGGAGCTATTTTATTCTCCTTTTATTCCTTCTTTTTTATTAAGTTATTATTCAGCTCTTCTTCGGTGTGTCCCTGCACTGCAAAATTTCAATCTGAGGTTTACAGCAGATTAGAAATTTAAGCAGGCCGTAAGAAAATGAAAAGACACCACACTGCTATCTTCTCTCCCTCCTTTCGCTTCTTTTATCATCAAATAACAGGCACATCCATGGTTCTGGCTAAGCTTAACAGCTTTAGGCAACAGTATTGTATCTCTAGACATGACCAGAAAGTGAGTTGTCAGTAACTGATGTTATCAAAGTATCCATGACACACTGAGGTCTTTGTGCCTGCTCCAGGCAGGGCACTGGAAGTACATACCAGGTCCACATTAGCCTACACCATAAGCAACTGAGGAGTTCTACTGTACGTGACTAAAAAGTAGCTTCACTTCCACCCACAGGTGACCCCAAATTGTAATCTTTGGATGCAAAACAGGAGCTATTTTTGGTTTAACATCTGCATTAACATATTAAACTTCAATTTTTGGCTTTTTGTGTATTAAGGATTAATAAAAGCAAAGGGACATCTGAATTGTAATAGAAGAACCAGATGTCTTTCCTCACTCTAATATGAAGGAAGCCAGCCTTTGACTTCTCTAAATATCTGCAGAGGTACTGTGGCTTGCCAAGGCCAGGAGGTATGCTTGCTTCAACAGACTCAGCGCCTCATTTGCTACAGAAAGAACCTCCAGACAGCATCACACCTGGCAAGTAAAGTTTTACCAAGAGAAGACAACACCTCAGGTGATGTATAAACATGCAGATATCCAGATATGTGATTCTAAAGAATTCTCACACTGCTCATAATCACACAGAAAGCTGTTCTTTCCAAGTGCGAACAAAAACACACACACTGCTCAACGAAACATCATTAGATTGTCGTATCATGGGTCTTTATGGGTTGTTTCATAAATCCTTGTGTCAAGAGACTACATCATCTTCATTCTGGAAGCATAACAAATTAAGATTTTGCTACAATTATTTCAGGATTTCCTTATTTATTTTCATTTACATAAGTGGATTTATTATCATTATTACTATTATTTAGTAATATTTAGCTGTATTACCCGCATATGTATTCCTGGTACAAGCCATCAGGTAGTATCTCTAACCAATCATCATATTATATCAAGTATCTGTGTCAACTGAAACAGGTTTCTTGGTTTTATACTTCGACTCCAATCCATAGTGCATCCCAGGAGAAGCAGAGGAAACATTTTCAGCTGTGCCGTCTGAAATTCATTCCTATCAATAACAGTAGTTTACACCTACGTGCTTAATTTTCCAACCACAGATCTCAAACATTTTATAACAGAGAAGAAATAAGCATTACGCACATTCACTGCCTATTTAAGTGCAAGGACTTGAACGTACGTGTATGCAACTCACTGAGGCGTGCTGACCAGTGTTCCAATTCACCCCTCTACAGAAGAAAGCTATTCCTAACTCTGCCACACTCTTCCTCCATAACCTTTGGTCTTTGGTTATATCTTATGAGAAAATCATCCCAAGCACATTACCTAGGCGCAGTCAGCATGTATTTGATAAGATGGAAGGATCCCAGAAGTCCGTTTGTATTCAGAGCAGTTCCAGATTAAATCAGTCAAAAAGACAAATATTCTACTTCACCAAAAATTTCCCATCTTCCTTCCTCACCAACCTTTTAATTCATCAGATATCTGGGTTTATAATAAATGAACACGGTCACAACTGCAACCTACAAAGAGGCTTCCACCCTTTCCTCTGTAAAGCATGGATGCACCACTCAGCCAGCACATGAACCAGAGACTTGCAGAGTAAAACACTGAGGCCTTTTCCATAGGAATTTAAAGAAGTTCTCTGGTGATTAGGAAGCCTGAGAACATTGTGAATCAAAGCTAACCAACAGAGGGCAACATGATTACGCGAGGAGGGATTCTTCTCACACAAGGACTGGGTTTCACTCCAAGGACACTGATACAGGGGATTTAGGATACCAAGCACTGATATGAATTTACAGCCAGAACTCTGAAAAAGCTCTTGATCGTATATGAAGACACACAAAGCAGAATGCTCCATGCTAGCAATTTTTTGTTGCTTTAAGAAACACTGTACATAATCATTGTTAGATACTCTTTGGCTAGAAACTAGGACTATCACATCGCAGACCAAATATAGCATCAAAAAATCAGTACAAGCTCCCTGGTATGGCTGAGATGTGGGGAAGGCAAAAAGATGGTGAGGGAAAAGTTGGCACGGTTCCACAGAACAGAAAGTTGCATGGAGAAAAAGAGAAGATGATATTGCCTTTGTCAGAACACGATCAAAATACATCGCATGAAACGAGCAAGTGGTGAGCTAAAAAAAGCAAACGGAGTCCTTCTTCACATATATTCACATATATTCACATATATTCTTCACAGATAAAAAAAATGTTGCCATACAGTGTGCTGTATATCAAAGCCTACTGGACTGGAAATGACAAATAAATGCAACGAACGGCCACTACAGGCTAATTGCCACTTTCATCTCAGAAAACCCCCAAGCAACAAATGCCTGCAAAGCAACAATTTGCTTCTCTCTTCTGTACCTGTCGCTGGGTGCATGACTGCTATCAAAGTTAGCACACAGAATGGAATCAGTGCATCTGTCCTCAGATTCTGCTGGAAATTCTGCTTTCTCACTGTCACCTTCCTCTGCTGGTAAATATTACCTTGACAGAAAAGTAGTGAGGGTAGGGATACCAGTACCTTCAGCACACGCTGATATAATTAAAGACTGAAGTGAACGAGGGAAGCGTAGAAACAAATAAATGTGATAACTGAATTATCTCATTATTAATCGTCTAATTTTTGAATTAGAAGTGGTTTATTAGCAAATGTCAGTACTCTCCAGGTACACCTGGACAGGAACTCGAGGGATCTGAGTGGAACAAATAAGACTATGTCGTACAGACGAAGATTGGCAGTGCAGGGAAAATACTTCTCATTAGGTATAAACAGGACAGAACCTATGTTCATGCCATTCTGGCACAACCATTATTTCCGATCCTCTACCCACTACCTCAGCTTCTTTATCAAAACAGTGCATATATGGACTCAGGATTAAACCTACAGTTTTGTCCTGGGATGAGAAAGCGCTCCCTTCAGATGCATCTCCCGGCTGTGGCAGCTCTATTTATAATACCTTCAGTGTTGAAAATTACACTTTTCTTTGAAGTTTTCGTCTACATTGAACGCAGTTATAGAATGTATATTTGACAGACTTGGTGGGACACTCAAGGACACGTTTACCACAAATACACCAACAAAAATATCATCAGGGAAATGCACCTGGAAAATGTGAGATGTGTAAACCTGAGGTGAAAGAAGAGGATTTTTACAGACTGTATATAACCACGCCTGAGAACACAGCATTATTTCAAAAGGGCAGAAAACACAGATAGATGCCAAAGCCTTTGGCCCAGCTTTGGGTACCACCAGTTCTGGGCTTTCTGGTAGAAAGGTATTCTTCTCTTATCCAGTCCAAACGTAACTATTCCGAATTCATACAGGGATAAGATCTTCTCTGGAGGTTGTCTCATTTAATAGAAGATACTTTGATGGACTTTACACAATCCAAAGCACTCATCGAAAAGAAATACCATATTTTCCTAATTTCTTTTTTCCAGACCCAATAAACAGCATAGTTACTTCCTAGAAACCGTAGTATTTTAGAACTGCCTAGTTCTGTCAGGATGTCAGTTGCTTTTATAAATCCCTTTGTAAAAAATAACGATTGCAACACGCACAAGAGAGAACACAACAGGATGACAGTGCCCACCTGACACTGCAACAACCAGAAGAGTGGGTGTTGGTCAATGACTGGAACTCCTACATACCAACATAGTATAAATATACCCTCAAACACACTGACTGTTTTAATAATGAGAGGTCATACAGCACTTCTGCTTACAGAGGCTTTTTTTTCCCTGGTAGATGTTTCTGAGCAGCATTTGCACATGTGGTACTTTCTCTGCTTCTCTGTTAAACAAGATCCTATAGGTTCCACAGTTTGCACTAGGCGCTACAGAGGCTCACAGCAGACCACAAGGATCTCATCATTGCCTTCACGGCAATCTGCTTTTCATTCTGAGAAGAGCCATCTTCTGAAATAAGAATTAAGTATTGTTTCTAAGTTTAAAAAAATACACCATACAATAGAACGAAAAGGAATCTGCTGAAACAGTAAAGATCAAGGGGTAGAAGGAAAGCACAGCAAGTTCAAAAATGGCTTTGTATACGTGTATATATACATGAACTCTGCTTGCAGAATCATGGAAAGCAAGGAAACAAGAAAATGACTTCTATGTGCTTAAATGCCTGGAAAACAGAAAACGTGACCCTCTCCAAGATGAGGAATTTGTGAGTCTGAGGAGACAGTTGGTATGACTTTCTGACCACATGAATGCCACAAACACACTCTTCCAATGCTACAGCTCTTGGCAGAAGCCATCACTCTTCCACTTCATCTACAGCTTTTCTGGCCATTTGTCCAGAATTTTGGACACTCAAAAGCTCAGTGGGAGCATGCAACATGCACTTACCGAGTCCATCATCTTCCAGATTTCTTGGGCTACTTTTGCACTGTAAAAGCAGTGAAAGCACACGGTAGCATCAAAAATCCAGAGCAGAAATACAGGAGCAAGTCCTCTTTTTTTTTTTTTTAATATGTGTATTTTAAACAGTGGGAAAGCAGATGTAAGACCTTCATAGAAACCCGTGAAGCTGTTGTCATCCAGATATTTCCTGGTTCATTCAGATTAAGAGAACAGCAAAAGTAAACAGAAATTACCTGCATCGAGGATGCTGAAAGGTGGCTGAGCAATGCTGCGCACTGTCTCTGGAGTGCATCACCCAGCAGTCCCAGTATGGCTTACCCCGACCAAGCTTGCCAGCCCTTAACAACCTGTGTTCCTTTGAAATCCAACATTCTTTCCTGAGTTCTGTTCCTCGTATCTCTAGAATACTACTAGCTTTCTTTCACTGCTTCCATGCACAATTCTCTATCTACCCTGATTGCTTCCTCTTCCTTTGACAGAGGGAGAAAAGAAGTGGGATCAATAAATGGCCACTTTTCCTCTTGAAATTCATCGCTATTACCGTGACCTAATAGTGTACCCACCCCTAGACCAGCAATGCTACAATTAAGCAGTCTATATATACCCAGCGTCACCTAATCCATCCTGCAAGGAGGGCACATGCTGTGTGTTAAGCCTTGTATGTTCCTCCTTTCCCACTCCAAGTCACAGTTCTCCCACACTGCAAACACAAAATTTGGCTAAGACAAAGTTTCCTGAAGACTGTCACAAATTCCTTAACTTTCATGCAGAGAATCAGTTCCCTGGAACCAAAGGGAGAAATCTTGACTTACAGAACTCATCTGAACTGCGGATCCTGGGATTCAGTCCTCACGTTGCGCCTGCTGAGGATGAAAGAGTTAACCACACACTGTTTCATTCTTACCCACTAGCCAGCAAAGGCTACAGACCACTAATTGATGTGGTTATGTAAAGTTTCTGATGTTCTATGTATTTTTAAAGGGCTTTGTTTTTGTTGTTTTTTTTTCCAAACTTGCCTGTATTTTTCCATTTAAACTAAGGATATGAAAGTTAAATCCAGCGGGCTTAGCTGCAGTTTACACACTGGTAAGTGTAAAGCACCAGAATTTACAAGCTTTCTGTACCATACACACACACATATTACAGCTAAACCAAAATTCTGCAAATATTCATTAAAATTCAGAAGCCAATTCAGCCATATTTACAGCTGCTTCACATTTGCTTTCTGCAAATATTTGAGCACTTGTACTTTACTAGTGCAAATACTAGTGAATAATGAATTCTGGTTTCAAATAACCCCTGAAATGAGCAAAGGACACTCAGCTACAAAATGCATGGTCCACACACTTATCCAATGAGAAACGTGCTCTGATCAGGAAACAAGCAGTACTTCTAACTTCTGTAATTGATAGCATCAAGTCTGAATTCGACATTTTCACACCCACTAATGGGGAACTTTCACCACATCACAGAATTAAAGATATAACAAAACAACGACAATGAAAACCCTCCCAGCGGCATTTCCACCTCAGCTGTGGCAGTAACACACCTCAAAGAGCCAAAGCAGGAGATTCCAAACCTCTTTGGGGACTGGTGCACAGCCCAGCGCTCTGCTGGGGCTGAACAGCCCTGAGAACACCTGCCCAGCAAATGGGAGCATCCAACAACCCGGCTCTCGCATTGAGAAAAAGTAGAGGACAAGATACACGCATGATTATTGTTCAAGCATTTATTAAGAAGTATTTAAATTTACATAAGATGTTATTCAGTTCAGAAAGTAATGTAGATGAGAGGTCAGCATTCAAAAGTACTTATGGTTTATGTCCAGATCTTAAATCCTTAGGATTAAATCTTTAGTAAGTGCTTCAGAAAATGCTTATCAGCACCTAATCGGGGGAATCAGCTGAGAGCTGGTAGTCAGCTGAGCGCTAGGTAAGGAAGAAGCCCGTTAGCCCAAACAACAGCCAGCTTCTCGCTCGCAGACCTTGCTGTGTTTTGGGAGTAATTCCTTGACTGCCAAATCAGACATGGGTTTTGCTAGACCTGCTGTAGGATGACTTATACACGCTTACCTGACACAATATCCACACTACACAGGTTTGGAGGTTGCTGTAAGTCACAGCAGAACACGCGGGGCGGGGTTTGGGTGGCTCTTCTGATGATCACAGAACTGTCTCTTCAGAAAAGCATCGGAGTTGCTGTGACACAACGCTTTCAGTGTGTGAACAACCACTGCACATCTGCCTCTTCTCACAGCTCTCTTTATTTTCTCCATCCTCGTGGAATGTCTCTGACGGAGAGGGACTCTGCACAGACAAGTTTCCAGGCTCTCAGTTATGGAACATCAGACTGGGATCAGTTGTCACAAAGAAACATTATTTTTTGCACAATTTTCCACTGTAAGTCATGCTTGAGTAACTTCTGAGTATGAATAACAAGTATTTCTAGAGTATGAGTAATGCCGTAGGGACACGTGCACCTGAACCCAGCAGGCATTCGGTGTCACTGAGTCCCCCCATGGAATAGCACCCTTAAATATAACACATGGGCTTCAGTATCTGTTCAGAAAGTAAGCTCGCACTGCAGGCAGCCCTGGAAATAACCATCTTGGGGGAAAAAAATCTTCAGAAAAATTAATCTTTTCATTCCAGCTAATGCCCAGGCTTCAGACACAAATCAATCTCCTCGCATTCATTCAGCTTCCGTGACATTTTGTCCAGGCACGTTTCCACGTTCCTCAGCCTAAAATCTCTCTTAAAAACGCTACAGGCTTATTTTGTGGTTTGTTAATATAGGTGCAATGTAAACAACGGATTTGAGGATCTCGCACAGAAAGATCCCGTTTGGTACATAATCATGTTTTAATGGACGGCGTCTGTAAACCGGTGAAACCGTACCGGGCTGTGAGCGTGTGTTTCCATCAGCGCGCGGCCGCGGGGCTGAGCGCTTACTCACACACATCCCGGGACACCAAATCCGCCCCGTGATGAACCCCATCGATGTCAGTGGGGGCGGTCATCACACGGCGGAGCTGCGGTTCCGACGATTCCCTACGGATCGCAAAGAAAGGTGCGGACCAGCGGCGGGGACGGCCCCAGTCGGCCCCGCGCTGCCCTCCCGCATCCGGGACAACGGGGCTACGGCCGCCCCGCACCCCGGCCCTCCCCGCAGCCGCTCCCATTAGCCGGTGCGAACGTGGCCTAACGCCGTCCGTCTGTCCGCCCGCGGGGCTGTTTGCGGCCGGGGGCTGACGGAGGGCACAGCCTGGGGCGGGTTTCCTTGAGACGTTTCGTAAAAAGCGAATGTAGGGCTTTAGAGCTGGAAACTCACCTGAAGGGCGTTTTGTTCAGAGAGCCGTCGTGACGTTCGCCGATTAACTGTGACCGGATCGGCGCTCAGACGCAGGAAGGAACCGCTTTGATGGTGCTTTTCCAGCCCTCGATCCACGCCCTTCGCTTTGCTTACAAAGAAAACATCGCCCGCGGCACCTCTGCTGCTGCAGCGACAGCGGCAGAGCCCGCAGCAGTGGGTGCGGGCCCGGCACGGCTCACACAGAGAGCACGGACCCACGCACACCGCTGCCCGGGGGCCCCGCAGCGCCGCGAACGACCCCGGGCGGGGACAGCCCCCGGCACCGCAGCCTCGAGGCAGCCCCGAGCCGCCACCCGCCAGCGCTCGGTGCGTCCGCATCAGGCTTCGTTCAGCTGAGAGAGGTAATTAAGAAACGGAGCCATCGGGCTGCACTACGAGTGTGTGCGTTGGCACCAACCTGCGCGCTGCCGTTCCCTCCGGGCAGGCGGTGGTGCGGGGCGATGCGTGTCACAGAGCCGGCAGCGCAGCGCGGGGTCCGCCCCGGAACGTGCCCGGGGCTGCGGGGCGGCTGCAACAGAACAGCGCAGAAATTCAGTGAGAGATCAATGGCTTACAGCGAACGAAGTATTTGAAATGAAAAAAATAAATAAAAATTTAAATCCGGTATATTTTCGTTTTCTTCTGCCTGACTTCTTACGTGGATAAGAGGAATTTGGTTTTAATTCTCATCCGCGCGGCCGCTCGGTTCCGTTCGCACGTCGCCTTGGTGCGGGCAGCTCTTCCCGAAGGGAAAGTTTGTCGTTGAAGTCAGCACTGTTAAAACAAACGTTTCTAGGAGAACAGCTCCACCGATGGAGCCACGAACGCGGAGGTCTCAGCAGCGCGGTGCCCCAGACACGGCGCTCCATTCACACCCCGCTCGCACACCGTCGGGCCGTCTGCTCGCAGACAACGCGAATACCGCTCGGGGCCGCCCGTCCCGCAGCCGTCAGCCGGTTCCCGGCCCGTACGTGCTGGAAGCTCCCGGGGAGATCTCTCCATCCGCCGGGGGAAGCCCGAAGCCTCACGGCTCCATCTCTGCAGCTCCCGGGCCGGCGGAACGCTGCCATCGCCCCGCGGTGCCACCCGTCGGCAAGCGGCTCCCGGCGGCTGCTCACGGCTCCGGGAGGGCTCCGGTGCACCCCTCTGCAGTCTGACCGGGTCCCCGGCCCGAGGGGACGCGCCCCGCAGTCACCGCGGAGCCGCCACGTTCCCCTCGCGCTGTCTGGAAAAAAAATAAAATAAAAATAAAATGAGTTTTCTTATTTAATGCCTTTACGGTCTGTGAAAAAAATAATCACTTGTTCACCACTTACTCAAATGTGGAAAGAAAATACTAACGTTATATCGCAAGTGCAACAGCAATAGCGTTTCCAAAGCGCTACACAGCCCGTCTGCCCGTTAACTCAGGTAAAGGCAGCCGGGAATCCGCTTTCTAATTATACGCGATTCCTCCTTTCGGCTGCGCTGAAGCTGCTGTGCCGCAGCAGAACCACGGGCTGAGAAGAGACGGAACAGAGACGGAGGGGCCGCCGGGCTCCGCTCCGCTCCTCGAAAGCGCCGTCCTCGCTCTCTCGCCCGCCCCCCCCCGACGCTGATCCCCGTCCCCAGGTCGCGCCGAACCTTTCCAACTGATCGTTTGTTTAAATCCAGGAGTCGTTTCAGTGTAAGGGTAAGAGCTCGCTTCCTGTTTGCTCAGCACGGCCGTATCCTGCGCTCACCGACAACCCCATCGCTCGGCACGGCGGCTTCGTTAACCTGGGAAGCCGCTTCGGCAGCTGGAACCTGGCGGCACCTGGGGCAGGCAGGGCTGGGGGGGGCGGGCTAATGACCGCCAGTAATTACTCAGCAGGCGGGCAATTAGCGCCCGGCAATTAGCGCTCCGCAGCCAGGGCTCGGCCCGGCCCTGCAAGGAACGCCCGCAGCCCTCGGGGCCGGGCCCTGGGGCACCCGCGGCTCTCCATCGCTCCCTGCCGCTCGCCGCTTCCCGCAGCTCTTCTGGTTTTTTTTTTGTTGTTGTTCTTTTTTCCAGGAAGACGATAATCACACGTCTCTGTAGATGCTCTGTTAATCGATACCTCCATTGAAAAACAGTACAGCAAGGAATCGGAACATTAAAAAATAAAATAAAACAGTGCCGCGGCTCCTTGCTACGTTGCCGCAATGAGCGCAGAGCGCCGGGGTCGGCGGAGGTGGAGGTTTTCCACTCCCTGTGCCCTCGGGCCCGACTGCGGCCCCAACCACGTCTTCACAAAGCGGCATTTAGATTCGGCGCCGCATCTCAGTCGCCTGTAAGACGGCAATGCCGCATCTCTTAGACAAAAGAAGACATCGTCTCGCTCCTCCGAGCGCGGCCCAGGCCCGGCCCCGGGCGGCCTCCGAGAACGAGGAAAAAAGCAAAACAAAACAAATGGAGAAACGATTAAAAAGAAGAGAAAAAGCATTACATTACTCAGAGCAATAGTCCATAAAATACTTTATTGAAATAAAGTAAATATCTTCGCATTAATAAAACCGAACATAAAATGCAGTTTTCGAGTAACTGGGGGCACCACAGGGTTTCACGCAGCGAGCAATGCCGAGGGCGGACCCGGTGCCCCCCGGGCCGCCACGCACCGCGGGTATCAGAGGCGGGGGCCGAGCTGTGCGCGGAGCGCTCCGGCGGCGGCCCCACCGCCCTCCGCCCCCGTCCTCTACCGCCCGGGCCGCCGCGCGCGG
>JANHGO010004962.1:0-23901 GCA_024606505.1 Aquila spilogaster
CATAGAATCATTTAGGTTGGAAAAGACCCTTTCAGATCATGAAGTCCATTCATTAACCCCAGTGAAGCTATACCTTCTTCATTTAAAACTTTTATTTCAGGAGTAAAATGTACTAGAAATTCAACTAGTATGCAGCACAAAGGAAATATTTTGAATGTGTTAAATGTTTCTGAAAAATTGTACTTAGTTTTATTGGTGCTAGGCAAGATATTGAAGATACCTTTCAAAGTATGTTCAGTTTTCTGAAAGGAATTGGGGCAGAGACATTCTGATGTTAATAAGTGAGAAGGAGTAAATAATGGGTATTATTTGCACAGTGGAAAATGATTTGAGTGTAACATAATAAGATAATATGGAGAAATTAAGTGGTAAAAAGATTTTGGTTTAACAGCAATAACTGCATGCTGAAAATTTGCCTATTAATTTAATTTCACTGCAAGTTCCCTGTGAAACTTTAAGTCTCAGGGGGTCATTTGTCAAATCTTCAGTTAATGTTTCATTAAAAGTAGTTTAAACTTGTGGAGAATGTAAGTAAAATTTGCAAGTGTACGTTATCTCCCCCCAACTTCACGCTGTCTTGACCCTTCTGGCTAACTTTGGCTGCTGCTCATCAAATATTGAGCAGCTGTTAGTGTAATAGCATTCACTCCACATCCCTATAAAAGATAATCAAGCCTGGGCTTGCCAGGAAGGCCAAGCAAACAAGAGGAGCTAAAGAAAAAAAAAAAAAAAAAAAAAAAAAAAAACAACAACAAAAAAGAAAAAAAGAAAAAGGCTATTGCCAACATATTGCATCCTGAGCTGGGATTAATGAAGTTAACTGTCACTTTTCCTTGGCAGTTGTCTCATCCGTGCTGTTCAGAAGGCCACAAAGAGGACGAAAGTTCAGTACTAGCTTAGGAGTTTTTTGATGCTGCTGCTCCCTACTCCTGGAGTTTATCAAAAAGAAAATATGAATTAGAACATTTTAAAAAAAAGATAAACCTCATTCTTAAAAATACTTAAGAATATTCGATAGCCCTAGTTGAAAGTGGTTCAGTATGAGAGATAAAGGCAATGGAGTTGAGAAGACCCTGGTATCTTGTTTTAGTAGCACACCCGTGGGAAGTGTGCATGTACAAGGCTGCTCCTGCCCTGCTCTTTTTATTGTATGCTAAGTTAATGGACATTTAAAAAGAAGAAATTTTTTTTAAACACTATTTCTAAATACTTGGGCTGATATTTTGTAAGACTTAGGTGTAGGCATAACTTGAACTTTAAAGAACACTGTGCACCTATTTTAATGAAGATATTTCATTTTCTGACCAGGTAGCTGAATTGTAAGCCCTTTCAAAAAGGAAGAACCCTGTCAAAGGTTACAAATGAATGGTCTTTGATACTTTTGCACATAAATCATAGTTTGTATATATTTATCCCATTAGAGACAATCTTTACTGGCACGATTACAAACTATTGTATATGATTTTGGTGGTAATGCATTAGCTTAAATGTACTTGGCCTTATTAACACCAGCTGAACTTAATTTATTACATGTGTGATTAGGACTGAAATACGGTGTTTCATCTAATTTCACCAGTGTGACTGGGAAAAGTCTTGCCCAGTATGGGTTAGCCTGGTGCATGGCAGAGTCTTCAAGAAAACTGTCGTGCCCACTTAGCGTCCGTGAAAAGGAAATCCATTTCAGCAGATCTGGAGAAGTAGCTAGCGGTAGTGCTGTGACAATTTCAATTAAAGGTCTGAGAATGGTAATTATGTTTACATACCAGCAGTCTGATTAAATGTAAACTAATTATGTGAAAAGCTTAAACTGTGACCTGAATTACTCTTGCTGAATCACAGTTGAATTTCAGCAGAGTTTTTGGATATTGTCATTACAGAAGCTTTCTTTTTTGTAGATGTGTATGATATTACCGATATTACTGGGATAATCTGACCTTCCTTTCCCGTTTCCCTACTTCTTCTATCCAGCTTCAAGCATAACTTGTAGCTATTTTTGGATTCAGCTCTTCAAAACCCTATTCATAAAGCAAGAGGTATTCAGTTCCACCAGTACAAGAAACTGGGGAATATGAAATCATTGTGCCGATAATTCGTCTTTTGAAGCAAATATGAATTCAGAAGGATTTGCTGTGCTGGCTTTAGAGGGACTCGGGCAGGTGGGATGTGGGCAGTGTCTGTGCTCAGCTTTCCTCACTGAACCCTCTTGGTGCTCTGAGAAGGAGGGATGATTCTTGTGGCCTGTTGTGCAGGTTGATCAGCTGAGAAACAGAGTTTGTGACCCTCTCAAAGCCACATGAGGACAACAGCTGAGAGAGGCTCTAAGATATCTTAAGGACCAAGTGCTTACTGGGTATTGTAACCCTAGAGGACATAATCTCCAGAAGAGAGATCAAAATCTGTTTAACATAATCTACAGTCTACCCTGTGCTGGAGTTCAACTAGTGATCTAGAACAAAAGCCTTGAAGACTTACCCGGTGTGTATGGCATCATGATCTGACACCAATATAAACTCCAATTCTGAACCACTAATACACAGCAAAATTACAGAATCGAAGAATAGTTCAGGTTAGAAAGCACCTCAGGCGATACCGATACCTGGTCACCCTCTTTGCGCAAAGCAGGACTAAATTCAATGTTAGATTAGGTTGCTCAAACCCTGAAAGTCCTGCAAACCATATCCTCCCTGTACACTATTGTACTTCCAATGTTTCCACTAGGGGACAAAGCCCACTGGCTTTGAATGGAAAAATACCTGCATCAAAGTGTTGTCTGGTTCACATATCCTTTTGATACAATATAAATCAGTCTCAGGGCCTGAACCACGAGCCTGAATGTAGCATCCCATGATCCTTTCATGGGATTTCAATATCAAGATCAAAATACATAGAAAATCTGATCTGTTTATCCAACACCGAACATCATCCCAGAACTTCAGATTTGCAAATTGTATGTCTTTTTTTAATACTTAAAAAAGTGTGAACAAACGTGGCAACAAAGGAATAATTAAATTAAATTAGAACTGACTAATGTTATGGTACTGTGAAAAGATTGTATCTTCTCAACTTAAGTGATTGCTCTTACGGTTAAAGGATGACAATGCCTCCAGTTCTAAAAATGTAACATTCTAAATTGATCTATGAATAGGTCTCAGACTAAGTCTGACTTTTTCTGTTCCTGGTCCAAAAGGAGCAGAGCCTTAATTACCTGCAGTGGTTTTGTTTCTGTTCTCCAAAGGACTTCTACAATTGCTGCTCCAACTGGTTGCTTGCTTCCATGTGCTGTAGATTACAGACAATTCCCACAGCAGAAACAAATCACAGCAAATTATCTATTTTCTATTTTCTTCTTTCTACAGGAATTTATTTCTTGCTTTTTTCATTGCCTACACGGAAGAGAAGACTGGCAGAAACATTCTGCAGAGATTAAATACAACCACATCTCAGTTTCTTTTCATAGCTTGTTTCTAATATTATGAATGTTTAAATGTCACTTAAAATACCTCCATATCTTTTCAAGTGTTTTATTCATTCTGTAAACCCAAACCTTCTGAATTAGTTCTCTTGTCTCTACTTTTCTTATCAGAATTACTGGGAATTTCTGGACTGCCGGAACAGCATTTATTGGGGTGGGGGTGAAAGACATATTTACGTGGTGTTTTAATAGATAAAAGATAGCTGGCTTTTGCAAAAACATAAGTAAGTAAAATTTACTTTTAAAGTAAACTGACCTTAATGCTCTTGAAACAAGTTTATGTCAATATTGGGAACATGGATTACTGCAGTGATATTTATAGCACATAATCTGTTAATTATAGAAATTCATGGGCTTTAAAGCCATTTGGTAGCAAAGTCCTTAATTTCTAGTATTGCTGGCAAGCAGTTCATATTGTTGCATGGAAGCATGTCTGTTTGTTTTTATGTACTCACTGTTTTTTCGTGAGGGATAATTTAACACTGTTGGAGGTAACTGAGGTTCAGGAATAGCATATGTGGAATTTTTGTCATGCAGTGCATCTTGTGGTTTCTGCTGTGTTAAAGAATTGGCACACACATATACTTTTTGCAGCCTGAGCTTTTTTGATGCGCACACCAAGGCTTTCCAAACCTTATGCTTAACCTTGCAAAAACAAAAACTTCCCACCCCCCCCCCCCGCCCCGTAGTAGTGCAGTGCAGCAATCAGCCCAGCGAGCCTTTCAATGCATCTCTGCTTGTGATGCTTAGAAAAACTGGGATGCACAAGTAGCCCCCTCTTTTCCAGTAAGTACTGATGCCTTTGTCAACAGACATTTCAGTTTTAGAAATAATGAATAGCGTCTTTGGAAGATCCTAGAGATCAGTGAGAATTGTTACATTTTTCTTGGATATCTCTTCACTATTCAGGCAAATAAGTACAAGGTGCTAAGTGTTTCAGCTAGAGACAAAAAAGCGCTATTTCATCTTTAAAATTCAGAACTGCTCTGGTCCTTCTCTGCATCCTAATTAAGTTTTCTACGTTTTTTTTTTTCTTCATATGATTAGTTTTCTGTCCTTATATTTCAGACTTCAGCTCTGGAAACTTAACTGTCATGCTGACTTTTAGCATCTCCAGGATTAGACGTAATCTGTACCCCCCAAATGAGCAGACTGCTTTCTCCTTCTCACAAAACATTTCATCAGTAGAGACTTCATAAGCGGTCATTTGTTTTTTCTTATAATTTCTAGCTGACCCTGTAAAGGGTTCTCCACCTTCAATGTTTAAAGGCAAAGCCCTTGAGCTGAAGGCACTCCTAAGTTTTTTCAATGACCTGAACCATGGATAAAGGTTTAATCTGATGCCAATTCCCCACATTCATTAAGATCAGTTATTCCACAGAAAAAACCACAAATTCCAAGGGAATTGATGTCAGATAAACCGCTTTACTGTTTGGATAACTGACAAAGAAAAACACCAGTTCAAAACATTCTTTAAACAGATGACTCAGCTTCCAGGTCTGTAGGCGTGTTGGACAATTTCAATGGCTACTTGTGAAAAAGCCTGATGACCTCTCACAGTTGGGAAACTTAATTTTAGCACAAACAAGAAGTAGTCAATGAAGGACAAAGGAAGGTAATAATGCCCACCTAGTACTTGAACCTGCACAAAAAATTACATTGGAAAAGTAAATCTAATCCTACTGTAGTTCAGTAAAAATATATTAAGAAATGGCTTTCATCCATCAAGTTATTTCTTTTCCTATCATCTCCATAGGACTGGATATAGGAGTGGTGGGGTTTTTTTCATATTTATACTGATGCTTGTTTATAACCTGCTTAATTTAGGAATTTTGGAATAAAGGAATCCTCAGTATAAACATTTTTCTCTGTGTTGATTTCAAGTGCTCTACTGACATCAGCAGAGTCATTTTTCATTCATTCTGAAGTTGGAGAAAAATGTGCAACTGAAATTTGTAACTACTCAAAAGAAGCAGCACACCATAAGTAATCTCTCAGGGGCTTGAGCAACATGTAGGTCCTCTGCATACAGGCAAAGGTCATTTACAGGAGGAAAAACACACATTTACACCCAATTTCTACATATTAGCTAGAAAGAAACCTATAAATCTGTTGGTTTGAGTTTTCTTTAATAATAAGAGACTTCAATTGCACATGGGTTATTAATGCTTCCAAGTAAGACTGACAACTGAACGTACATTGCAACTGTTAGTTATATCAGTATCCTTATGAAAATACTGTGTCTATATTAATCATTCTAATTTCTCAACTCACATTGTTGATGGAGTTTTGGATGGGCAAATGCAGGTAAACACCTACTTGCATCAGATTTGAACTGCAATAGAATATACCTACTCCTCATTGCCCAGCATGAGGCACTAGACAAGTGAATTGATCCTTTTTAAAAAATTTGTCTCTGTACTTCCAGCTTACACTTTGTGTAATGACCAAAAGCAACCACTTATGCACTTGCTATCTCCAGCTGTATAAAAATGCCACATAACCAGTGTAACATGTACCAGCTGCAAAGACGTACCTGAAATGTAATACATAACATGTAACTCCACAATTAATTTCCATTATTAATTTCCCATAACAGTAGGAACAAAACAGGGTTAATTTTCCACAAGTATTTTAATTCATGAAGTACATATATCGCAGGTAAAATCTCAAACAAGTGACCCAGCATCAACAACTTTAAATAACGAGCCATATCTTTGGCTAGCAGGATAGTTATTTCCTGTGATTTACAGCTGGTACTCTGGCTATTCTTGACCCAAGATTTTTTTTACAATATAATTAGAGACTATTTCTGCAATCCTAAAGGCCTACATAAGTACCCATCTTGAGTATTAATGTTCCTTCTCGACCATAAATTCTTTACCTATATACATATGTATGCAACGGACATACTTCCTCTTATCCAAAGTTATGAAAACTGCAAAAGAAAGGCCTCCTGCTGTGTTGGTTGCAGAGAGCTTAAATTTATAAGGTTGGGCTTTCTTTGGTGAAACATGCTTATACTGAAGTGCCATCAAACTCATTTGCATTTGTATTACTTCTCCCAAAGCTAATTACAACTATTTTTATTGCCTAACTTTTTCTTGCTATCAACATCCACAAAATTGAATATATTATGCCAGTTCCAAATTAATAAAGGAAGTCTGCAATTTCCAATTTACATACTACACTCTAATACCTTTTATGAGCTAAACTGCTTTGTATAGTGTAATCCATAATGTGAAATAAAAGACTTTGGCATTTTTATGCATTAAACCTTATGTAAAAGAGGATAAATGAGCAAAACTCCTATGCCCTTTCTTCGAGCCAGCACTTCACTGATTCCTCCCTTAGCTTTGGCACAAAGATTTTGAGGGGTGCCCAGAACAAGGCTAACTGCAACCAAAGCACAGTTTTGCACCAGGTGTCATCCCCACTGCCCCGGGACGGATTTTACCCCTGGGGTCCCCACCCCCCACCCCCAGCCACTGCTCCAGCCCCGCCAAAACTTCGGGAAGTTACCTGGAGGGTAAGCGCCTACCGAGGGACTACCCGACGCCGGAGGGGCGGTGCGGGGGAGCCAGCACCGCCGTCCCCGGGAAAGCACCGCGGAGAGGAGGACCGGGAAGGAGGCGACCGCCCCGCCCAGCCCCCGTCTCGCCCGCCCGCCCCCCCGGGGTGCGCCACAGCCCTCCGGAGGGAGTAAACCGCAGAATTCCTCTTTTTTTCTTTTTCCCCTCTCTACCCCAGCCCCCCGGCTCTTACCTGGGCGGCGGGAATCCCGAATCGCGATCCCAGGGGATGCGAGAGGCGTGCCCGAAGTTTTTCGGGGAAGGGCGGCGGGCAGATGCCGCTGGAATTCAAGCTCCCGGGGTGCACGGTGGGTAATTTGCACAGGCCAGGGGGAGCAAGCTTACTTAAAGGAAAGGAAAGGAAAAAAAAAATAAAATAAGGGGGTGGGGGTGGAGACCGAGAGGAAGGCACCCGTTCCTACGGGCTTCTGGCGATGCAATTATCGCAGCTGAAGGGAGGAGTTAGTTTAATTACAGGCCGCGCTCCCGGGAAATGGGCCCGAGCGGGCGCACGGCCGGGAGGGGTCGGAAAGTTGCCGCGCTCCGGCGAGCGGGAGCGCTTCAGCACCGCGGACAGCGGCTCCCGGCCCGGCCCGGCCCCAGGGGCGGTGGCAGGCGGGGGCAGGGGGGTGCGGGGCGGCCCTCGGCGGGGGGCGTCCGGCTAACATACCTGTTAGACAAAAAACCCCACGCCTTCCGGACGTAAATACTTTGAAAGATGGAAAATCGACCATGCTCCCGGGCAGACTGTTCCAACAGTAAATTGCCATCACTCTTTGGAGGTTGCATGTTATCCCTCCTGGGAATTTGCCAAGTGGCTTCTGCCAGCCATTGCCAGCTGAAAATAGGCATCGGGTCATGATTGCATGAAGAATCGCTAATATCCTACCATTACACATAAATTATATTTTATTGCACGTATTCTGACTGATTAGTGACCCACTACCACTGGCTGGTAAGTATTAATCCTATTCTGCAGCTGAGGACATTGGGACGGAGAGGTTAAGAAATGATCGCATTTACGTACATAGAGCCAGATCCCTGCATGACTCCAGATCTGAGTGGGATCATCTTCCTCCTCAGATAATTTCTTTCCCTCCTCCTTGCTCCCTGGGTGTAAGTGTAGTGCCTCAGTGGCACTACAAGCAATAGCTTGGCCATCAATCTGGAAGCTTTTATAGACCCCACCCAAGCACTGAAATATGATTTGAGGTCCTCCAAATTCAGAAGGTTGCTATTGTGAATGTAATACCCCCAAACAAAGAAGCATGGTTTTGTGAGGAACAGTCAATAAGGAGCATGAGAATAGAACTAGACCTTTTATCTACACAGAGATGTGTTAAGCCAGTGGGATACAAATTCACATTTCAGGGTCTTTCAAGCAGAAGGGAGAGAGTTTACCTTTTGTAAATCTGAGCAATCAAAGTTTTCCAGAAATTAAATACTTCTTATTATCTCCAGAGTTCATGAAGTATTAAATAATCATTCCAGGGCAACAAACAAGCTTTGTTTCAGCATTGTAGAACAAGCATTGCTACAGGAGTGGAGCTAAGTTATTTTGGGAAAAAAAAACAGTGATATATTACAGTGAAAAAGGAAATTTTCATCACTAATAATTCATATAAAGAGTAAACAAACAGAACTCACTTCTTGCTGGTTGTTGGAAAAAAATAAAGGCAGGCTTGGGAAAAGTTCATCAATAATCAAGACAGACAAGAGGTAGGTAAGGTGAATCTTAAAAACAATACTGCATGACTCTTCGGTCCATCAACATTTATACAAGCTATTTATGTGCAGGCCTTTCCTAAATACATGTATGACATAAGAATACAAATTACAGCTGTGGAAATGGGAGGGAGTATGGGAGGCTGAACGGATAGAAAACCTATGAAAAAAACCCCTCAAATTTCTAAATAACTACTAAACTGTGATAGCTCAGGCACTTCCTGCCTAATCTTAAAGGGATTATGAGAAAAAGGCTAGGCTGATTTATATATATGCAATTTTATATATCATATATTTAATTCTTTTTCTTATATATGCAATTTTTATTACTTTTTATTATATATGCAATTCCTCACAGTCTTCCCACAATTTTTACTGTTTAAAGTATATTCTGAAATGTCTTCTTTTTCTACTGAGCTTCTTATAGCTAAGAAATTTTTTACATGTATATATATATACACACACACACATTTATACACATATGACAAAACATAATGCCAGGCATTTACAACATTTTGCAAAATGGAGCAGAACCAGAGGAAAGATAGACTTTGAAATCTCAGGATTTGAGATGTAGACAGTAACATAAGCTTAGAAAAAGGTTTTCAGAGTAGTACCACTCTTAAAATTGCATCACACAAGTTTTCCCAACAACAGCCTGAAAGCAGGTGTGCCAATTAGGCTCATCACAGATTGTGCAGTGAAGACACAGGCCTCTTTAGTGAAAGTGCCTTGGAGCATATCCAGTACTGGTACGTGACTATGGATATGATTGTGTCAAAATCCAGGCTGCTATGGCTTCAGACCCAGAAGTCACCTTGCTATACAGATGGTCTGAGAGATGAAGCATGGAAGAAGCAAGCTAAAATGCTAGGGGCAGAAGTCATGAACTGAATGTGACCAACTGCACAAAGCAACGTATGACATATCCTGCTGCGGCAGAGAAGAGTTTCTTTGCTTCCCTGTGCTAACCACTAATTCCCAGTCAGGAGGCTCATTTAGGGTAGTGACCAGTTTGGTATGCTCATTTTACAGGACAATGAAAAACATCCTTATGGTTAACATTTGGCAGTGCAGGTAAGATTGCTCTAACATGGCATCATTTCTATGGTCTCAGTGCAGTTTCCACAGCAGAATATTTTTGCTCAGGTAGTAAAAAATCAAAGTTAAACAATGGCCAAGCAGTTATACTCAGAAATTATTAGGCACTGACTAATGATCCATTTAGATCAGAATTAAAATTACTGGATGAACTGCATATTATTTTTAAGACAAGGGATCTTCCTTGGTTTCTTCCACTTTTGCTATAGAGCAGACAGGGTCCTCTTATGTTAGACAGTAGACATGTATGGAACAGCAACAGCAAAAATCTTCCTTCACTGAAGAGCTTATAGTCTAGTAAGGTAAAAGTCTAGATAAGAATGATGTACTTACTGTGTGGGCAGCATAAGTTTTATGTGTTCTTAATTATTCATTTCTTTGCTTCTAAGTGCTTTGATTTAAAAATGATGTGATGTCTACATGCAGTGTTGATACTCAGATAACTTAATTGTTTTGGTAATATAACAAGACATATGATGTAACGTCAATAGACCGCACCTTGTGTACATTACAGAGCTTTTCCATGTGGATGCTTATCCTCTAGTGACAGAGCTAATGATTCCTAATATGTGTACAGGGTAAGAAAGACACTGCTGTGATAGACACTTAATACATGGTTAAACAGATTGGTGGGAGAGCCAAGAATAAAACTCAAAATCAGATCTTGGCTTTGAACTGGTTTTGGAAAGAGATAAGCAGATGCAAAAGATTTGAATGCGAATAAAACAAGAAAAGAAAAAGCCTGAGAGAGGAAGATACCAAAGTAATGCAGTTATTTGTCCATGCATACAAACTTATCAGATTTCCTCCCAAAAATATGCTCCAACCAATACCAGCTTTATGGTAAGTTCCCAGTAGTAATCCAGACTCAAAAATATTAGTTACTGTAGGGCACAATGAATTTCCTTTTCTGGGTGTTTCAGTAAAGGAGTACAAAGTATCTAATTAAAATGTAAACATCCAAGTGGGTATTCATACCTTCTAACTGATGTAATCTGAATTCCTGCCCAGGAAAAACTTGTCTCCATTGACTATACAGAAAATCTACCTTTCTAATCATATCACCTAAACAGTGTTAAGTAGATGGCTTGCATGCTACTTTTTTTTTTTCATCCATTTGTGCTGAAGCAAAATAGAGCTGGAAATACATGAAACAGGGAGAAAGGGAAATAAAGTCTAGACAGTTTCTATCATTGTGGCTCAGCCACTCAGGATCAGTAGCATTTATTGCTCAGGTCTTCTCAGAGGATAAGGATCTAAATGTGATAGGTGTCAACACCTGACTGTTCAGAGCAAAGAGGTCACCTTTATGTACCAATTGTGTGCTATGTAGTCTTTTTAAACACATATTCAAGAACATTCTTGTAAGAGTCATCCTAGCTCTGCTGTAAAGTGTATCTTTCTGGACAGGTTGGGGCGTGAGGGGGTTGGGTTGGTTTGGTTTGGGGTTTTTTGGTTGTTGTTTGTTTTTTGGTTTTGTTTTTGGTTTTTTTTAAGATTTTGGCATCAAAAAGAGCAGGAAATCATCTCCTGTGGTCAAAATAGGAAGAGCAGCTAAAGCAACTGTTTTTCCTCTCAATAAGCTAATGCATATCTATCTGTATAAATTTCATAAAGCCTGAACTTCGTGTATGAACATTTGGCACATCGAAATGAATTGGTATTTTGGCAGTGATTTCAGCAGGATCAGAATTTTATTAAACAAATTTTAGTAGGCATGAGATAGAAATGTGTCAACAGAATGAGAGGTGGATGGAGAATAGGCCATATATGTAACAATATCTCTAACTAAACCTATAAAGAAATATATGAAAATCATTACCATCACTGCTGTGATTCACATTTTCTTTTTAGAAGAATGTTTACTAACCTCTTTCTTTCCCCCCAGTTAGCATCAACTTAAAAGCCAGATTTACATTCTACTTGCCCAAAGCCAGCACCCATTTTGAACGGCATCTGACACATCTGACAGAAAACTGATGGGACAAATAAGAGCAAACCCATCATTGTGATATGAGTCACATCAGTACAAAATAAATATTGGATTACCAGGATGAACTAAGAGGTCATTTTCCTTTTTCCAATTACTCAGTTTAACAATTAAGACTTTGAATGATTATTTGATTTGAATTGTGTCAAAAGCAGTTATACTACCAATAACAGTACTGCCTAATTACAAATATAATCATGCTTTTAAGTGAAGATTAACCCCTAAACCCTTATAGTGTAGAAGGTTAAGCACTTTGATTACTTTGTACCTAGAATCTGACCCAGAATCTCAGTTTTATAATGCCAGACCAATTTCTAATTGATTTTATATCACCATTGATTATTACAACAATGTAAGACTTCATCCAATTGAGTTATGGGGGGGAGGGAAACCTATCACAAAGATACAGAAGCATCCATCAGAGATGCATTTAGAGCAAATGGACAATGCACTTTTTTTTAAAGTTGTAATTGTATTCAAGGGAATGACATTTAGCAGCCATCGACTGTAGGATATTGAAATATTCTGTGACCTTGGCATCACTTCTAAATGGAAAGCAAAACCACAAATAAAACTGCAGGGAGTAAAGAAATCAAATTTTGGTCTCAATTACATTGTTTGAAAATGTTCAATAGTAAGATAATGATCTTAATTACTCTCACAGCTACCAATTTTGGAATCCATGCTTAACCAAAAACCACATGTCGAATAACCCCATAATCTGTAAATGGACAGAGTTCAAATACATAAGTGAATCTGTACATACTTATTAGAGCAGCCCAACTATTTTGGTAAGAGCATGTTTTCTTGCCAAAATAGTTGTAGCAGTATACTGCTTGTCTTGTGTAAGCCTAACAAATACACATGCAACACATTATAGGTTATTCCATTACTATGTAAGATTAAACTATGGTGATAGAGCTGCAGTTGCATTGGATGGGCATTTTCCACCCTACTGTATCCTGGCATTTAAAGCAGTAAATTTATGTTTAGCAGTAATGTCTTTTTTTATTCATGTACCTAATTCTTGTAATGCAAAATCAGAATCTAAAAGAAAACTTTCTTTAATTTTATTTCAGAAGGGACAGGAAAGGGTAGAAGTTGAAAGCCAGGCCCCAAAGTTCCAGTTTAAGAGTTATTTATTTACAGCTTGAGTCTGTTAACTGAATTTAGTCGTTAAGTAAAGGAGTAGGAAGAAAGGAAAGAGAGAGAAAGAACAGAAGCTCTTTGCCTGACAGCAGTTGTTAGAGTAGCACTCCTGATTATCGTAATGGGTTCACTTGTCAAATGCCTTTCATACCAAAAGCAAGGCTGTTAAATGTGAAGTTGAGACTGTGGATCTTTTTTTTTCCCCCATGAAAAAGCACTCTCCACATCACCCCCCCGCCGATGAGCATTAAAAGCATTTTGATGCTTGAGGGAATCTTATTTCCAGGGGGATATCACAGCATCTACCTGTCTTTTGTTGCTTCTGAACACTTGGTTCATGACTTCAAACAATGAGTCAGTACACAAGATTTCTTTTAGAATTTACTAATAACAAAGGTTTAGTTTTATCTCTTTTGACCAGTAGCATTCATAAATAAGCTCTACGTCTTGTTTCCCATTCCTTGAAAACAATGAGCATTCTGCCAATTGAATTGAAAGCCTTTGCTCATCTTTTCAGCTCTTTAGTAGCAAAATTCCTTTAAAAAAAATAATTGAAGGCCGGTGCTGTTTTTGTATCAGCCAGTAATCTGACCCTAAAACTACAGTGACTAAATGAATATTTGGATACTTTTTCTTTAAAATGAACAAACAAACAAAAAACCCCAAACCTCAAACACTTCCTCTACTGCCTCAGAGGAAAAACAACTTTGAGCAGCAAAGAAAGCAAGCTTTAGGTTCCTTTTAAAGGAACCTTTTAAATCCTTTTTAAAAGGAATCCTTTTAAAGGATGCACCTTCTTCAGGGCATGGCTGTCACCAGCATGGCTGTTGCAGGTTGAGCAATAGAGCACAGGGCTGGAGCAAATGCAAGTGGCCGCTGCGCTGCAACAGAGAGGACCTCAGGGCTTCCCCCAGCCGTGGAGGTCACGTCGTGCTGGAAAAACACATTGCAGGGAACAGACGGACAGGTGGGGAAAATCATAACTGAAAAGACTGATGATCACTCCTAATAAAAGGGTTGTTTGGGCAAATATTACACCCTTACAGTAGAGGCAGGGGAGCGATTGGGTGATTGTAGCCACCACAGTAGAACTGAAAATATGAAGATGCATCAAGAGAAAAGAAGGAATCTGTGCTATTTCTGATGCTTTCCAGTAAGCAGTGCTCAATGAAGGCAATTATTCCCTGGTTATGTGGTAATCCAGTTGAAAATGGATTAGGAAAAATAAATCACCCCAAAAATAGTGATTGGGATTCTGGCACATAATGTTTATTACAAACAACAACAAAAAAATACCTGTTTTTTCACTCCTCTTTATTTTCAAAGGGATGTTTTTGAAACCTCAGCAATGTTGCTAGGACCAGATTCACACACATAACGTAAAGACAATTAGAAGACTCAGTAAGGAGAGTTGAAATAGACTTTTTTATTATTATTATTTCAGACTGTTATTAGATGCAATGCTTACACTTCCAGATATGTGAAACCACGTTTCTAGGAGATGGAGGGTTGTTTGGTTTTAGTGTTAGGCTGGGGAAGTTTACTTTCTTCCTTTGGTGCAGGGCAAATCATGTACCCATATGCTAGCTACCTCCTTTCAAGCACAGGAAAGAATAATGTTTGTATGTTCCATAGATTGCCAAAAAAAACCCAATAATAATTTTTTTGTTTGCTGTGTATGAAGAGAACAAACTTCCAATTGCATTTCAGAGCACAGATGAGTATAGTGCTCTGTACTTCAGCACTGCTTGAGCTTTATTGGAAAATAAAAATTATAATTATTGTTCCCAGCTTATCTAACTTAATAAAGAACCAATTTATGAGGCATTTCTGAGGTATTTCTGTTGGCTTTTAAACCCTCAAAACACCCGCAACTCACTTGAACCCTTACAGACCTGCAATTGTCTTTGCTGGCACATTATGCACAGATTTTAAGTGTGATACTCTATTACAGATACTGCAGGCCACCAGCCTGCTTGCAGAATTAAAAAGAAGTAGAAATAGGCATTTTAAAGGACAATTAAGAGGAGGAAGGGAATATAATGGGGGGGGCGGGGGAGGTGGATGGAAATCACCCCAAAAGTAAAACTAGATTTTCAATTATTTTTATAAACCATTTTTATGTCAAGGCAACAAAGTGAATGAGCTAGTATATTCAAAGAAACTTCAATTCCTTCTGCTACTGTTCTAGAATAGATGTACTCAAAAATCATTAATATCTTTCTGAAAGATGGAGAGTTGGAAATATAGCACCACAGTTATTGGTTATGTCCTTTATTAGAAAGATGAGCGATTGCTCCAGGTTTTCTTATTATACATATTGAAAAAAAGAAAAGCTGCAAAAAGGATTAATTCTGGAAAATAGCACACAAAAGTAGAAAAAAAAAAACAATAGCTACAGGAGTCTAGGGAATAGATTCAAATAAATAACAAGGGTGGAACAGTTATTTGTAAATGACAGATGAAAAGCATAAATCAATAGAAAGCTTTGAAGAAGGTACAATAGAAATAGATGAATATATACTCCAGAAGGATGAATGTTTTGTGTATGACAGATAAACCCAATGGAACCAGTCGTCATGAAGTGGAAAATAACATCACATCCCATAACACTTTGTAATGACCTTGATGGGAAGAACCTGGCTGTAGAGAAGTTACATCTCACTTAATTAAGTAGGATTTTGTGCAGCTTTGAAAGTATTTACTTGATCCTCTATATTAAATATAGCTTATTACCCACAAACTGCTCATAACTTAAAAGCATGCCTCCTTCTGAATCAAAGCACGACAGCAATAAATTCTATGATTTTCATATTTGTTAACTACCTTTTTACCAATAGAAGTGCATCATTGAAAACAACACATTGACACGTAACTGGTCAGAAAGTTACCGAATCACGCTTTCTGATTTGGAAATGATGATCCAACATTGTTCCTTTCATGCAACTTCCCAGAAAGTTTTATGAATATAACTTCTCCAAATTCCAAAGGGAATTTCTACTACCAAGTGTGAATATACTGGTTAGGGAGCTTAGAATGTGGAGGACACCAGTTCATTAGTTCTCCTTAGATTTGACCAGACAATGTACCTTCCATTCCATAGCTTGGGAGAAAGATCCCTAAGAACAAGTGATCACTATTTTATTTATTTCCTATCATTTTGTTCCTGTTCCTGATTACATGTGTTTTATAGGACATACAGCCAGTATGAAAGAGAAAATTCCATGCGTTGGTAATAAAGTTTTAAATAGATACAAGTTCCAGGGAATGGATTCATCTAGTGGGATTTAATGAGATGGTAGTATTTTTGTTTGGGTTTTTTTCCTTAAACTCCTCTTTTATATATTCTTGTGAGTTTATGTTAAAAGTAGTGAAGCACATATATAGAAACACTTTTTCTGAAAGTTTCCTTCTGCTGTGCATCAAAGGACCTTAAAACATATGTAAATATCATTTTAAGGACTTTGACTTCTGTGCTATAGTGTCTTGACCCCTGCCTTGATGTTAAAAAGAAAGGCAGTGTGCTTTTCTCGCCTTGAACTAGCCCACTGTCAGGACAGGTGAGACTAGACCACCGGATGGGCTACCTGAACAAGGGTGTCCTGAACTAGATTTTGGCCCATAGCACCTATGCTCTGTCTCTATATAAGGACAGATGAGCTGGACAGCCACAAATCTAAACAACTAACTGGGGAGTCCCCAGGTACTGATGATGCATCTAGAAACTTTTAGTCTGGAACAAACTGCTCTCCAGCAGTCCTTGCCTGGCATAGTAGCCTTTCAGGGACTGTTATCATACTTTGTAATTTGAGCAGTTTAAATTACACTGGACAGGGAAGCTTCCAAAAGGAAAAGTGAGAACACGTGCACCACGAAAAGTACCATGGGATCACATGCTTGGCAATATCTGTACCTTATGAAATCCTAAATGGCTTTTTTAAAAATTCCAGTGTGGAGGACACATGCTTTATATGCATCATAGTCGGTATCTTCCTGAATTTCCCCTTGCTTTGCTGACCTCCTTTATCTTGCATCTGGCTGTTTTATCCTTGAAGGAAGCAGAATTGGGAGTTCACATTTTAGTTTGGGGAAAGGGCAGAACATAACTCTTTGTGAAAAAATGGGAGAATGAACCAGAAAATGAATGTTCATCCTCTGCTCTTCTTTGCTGCTCATGTCCTCAGCCCTACCCAACAGCCACTTAGGTTTGAACCATTTAGTACCTCACAATCCATTCAATGTATTTTTGAGAGGTTTGAGTTTATTCCATTCACTTTTCATGAAGAAAAGGCTCTGGACAAGCAAAGAGAAGAATCATAGGATCTTTAGACTTTACTTTTCCTTATTCTGAGTATATACTTACAAAAGATTAAAGCCGGAGGAATCTTTATGGAAACCTTGTGAAAACAGCCACAGTTTTCCAGTCTGAGCAGGGAAAATACAAATACTATTTCCCCAGTTGTTTAATCCACTATGTAAGCTACTCTCACAGCTTCTTTTCATCTTCTAGCATTGGCCTATACCTATACTAATATCACTATCTATAGCTAGTGTTCAGCTATATTGTATAAGCCTACAATATTGCCTCCCCTTGTGTCAAAAATAATTCTGTACTGCCTCAGGCAATTTTTCTAACCTTCTCTTTCACATCACAGTGTTTGAGAAGGCATCTTACTCTCCTTTTCGCAACAACTCCTCAGCTGTACCCTTGACATATTTTAATCAGGGTTTCTCTCTGACCAAAGGATGGACACCTCTCTCTTCCAATTAGTTAATGGTTTCCTACTTTCTGCTACTGCTGTTGTTGTTTTCATCTCACTCACCATCCTCCTTGACCTCAGAGCGGCTGGAACTCTGAAATTAGATTAGACAGGCTCATGCAACACTCTCAGCTGCACAGAAGCTCCTGCAGTAGTTTTGCTATTTGTGTCCAAAAACATGTCTGAATTCTTATTTTTTTGTGTAAATTGCAGCAATGGTAGATGTGTATGGATGAACACGACTACTTCCAATACAAATGAAAGTACGAAAATAATACAAAGCAGAAGTACGAGACAGGTGCACTTGTTTTTCTAGCACAAACATATATAAGACACAGAAGCCTTCCCAAAGGCTGTATTCAAAACACTGTTCATTCAACATTACCCTAGGAACAGCCCTACAAAAGGAGAGCTACTAATGACAGAATGAGAATATATTCTAGTGATTAGGAATGGTTTATTATTAAAGATGCTGTACTGAGATTATGACTGGTAAGGAACTAATCTTTCAATTTCAAATATGTTATCATTTTAATGCAAGGCTCATAACAATACTAGAATGGTAGTGTAGGGAAAAAGGATTTTACAGAGACAAACCTCTATTTTACCAACTTCTGCCTCTTGTGAAGCAATATTAACTCAGGTTGACTCAAGCATGCTCTCTAACTCTCACTGCTTATATTTTACAAAAATTTTAAAGGGATACAGGCTTTAGCAGCAAGAACTCAGAGTCCTCTTCAGCATGTCACTAGCCAAGTTTTGAAAAAGTAGAGTGAAGGCCATACAAGGAAAACATCTCCTGAAAACTACAGCTAGTAAGAGAAACAGAAGGTAAAAGCATTGGTTGAAAATGCAGCTGAATGAGGTGGTACAAACTAATTGCAGTTCAGCAAGTACCAGTCACTACAGTGGGTATGGCAGTGTCCATACCGCTTATGCACATTAATCTATTAATTAAAAAAAATAATAATAATCAAGCCAGCAGTGGAGGAAGTAACCATTATTTCTATTATTTACATCTATCTTCTTACTACATGCTGGGAAAAGGAAAACTGTTACTATTCTTTACAGAAAACACATGATGGTATGTTAAAGATTTTGCTCCTTTTCTTAAGGAGCTGTGCAATTTAAGTTTTACACTCATAGCAATAGTTCCTCCTTCACCTTGATGTCTCTGCTATTAAAGCAGGACAGGACCAAGGAGAGATGTTTGTTAAGCAGCTTCTCTAGTACTTTCATATTCGGTTTCAGTTCTTCTGACTGTGACATTTCAGTTTCATAAACATGAGGGTCAAATATAGACTGCCTGAGCTCTTTCCAAACACTCAGGAACCATCCCACCATCCACACCTCCCCTTAATTCTCTTATATTTTGCCAAACAATGAGGAAGCCACATGTCAAATCAGGAAACTGAGCTCTGAAGTGTGGATATGGTTGAATATAGGAAAAGTATTCAGGTCAGATTTTTCAACTCAAAAAGCCTAACTGATATGCCAATTAATCTGATTCTGAATCCCAATGAATAATGAGGCTTCTATTTCTATGATGCCATTACTTTCATTATTATACTAACGTAAAATAACTTCCATGATTTTACCGATGTAACACAATGCTTTATGCAGGTTAAGGATTTCAACGTTAAAACAGTCCTGACATATAAGCGTTTTTAAGCAGGAAAGTGAAATACAGAGCTGCTGAGTTACAGCAAAAGTTAAAGAAAAAAAAAAAAACCAAACCCAGCCAAACAAACAAAAAAAACCCCAATAATAGCAGAAACTGACATGGAACATAGAATTCCTGGTAGCTAATCTGCCACTTAACAAAGAGCAATTGATCCGAATAAAAATGGAGAAAATGAAGGACATCCTCCTGTTGTCAGTCATAGTAGGAATGATATTCACCCAAAAGGCAGAAGTCCAGAAGTTTATATCTATGTAAGCAAAGAGGTAGACAGAATTGATCCTGCTAATTGTTGTTATTCTTCACTGTAATTAAACTAAGAGAAGTCTATTCACTCAGTGGGCTGCAGGACCAAACCAATACTGTCAGGTCACGGGTACCATGCATATCAGATGTAACTTGATAGAATCCTTAAACTTCATTGTTATTTCATCACAAAATAAATAAATAAATAAATCAACTTCAACTCTACACTAAGATTCAACTTCATTAAAAATAACTGCAAAGGCTTAACGTTTGGAGTACATTTAGATACACACACACCCTTATTCAGAATTGTTTATGGTTAGAAAAGATAGTCTCATTTGGATTTATTTTGCTCTCCTGAAGTGCATGATTATGTCTCCAATGGAAAATTAGTATTCCATTGGCTACAAATATATTACCGCTGGTTTAGGAAACCCTCCCTCCACTGTCACGTTACCGGTAATATGATGTATTTCAATACATTTTGCTGAGTTCAGTACATTTTGATACTTCCATTTAGTGTTTTGCACTTCCTTTTCAATTGTCTCTCTGCAGTGTATCAAACTTTGTCCATTATATTTCAAATAGTGGGGCAGATAAATAGTGTCTGCCAAGACATACTTTCAATTGAGCATTGAAAGTGCCTGCTTAAAATTCCCTTTGAATAAATTTTTGTTTAAAAAAAAGAAAAGCTTTTTGGCAAGCCATTAATTATCACACAATCATTTGCGCTAGACTGTCATAAGTAGATGTAGCACTATAAACACATTTTGTAACTAAACAGTAAAAAAGATACTGACCATCTTTCCCACTGAAGAATTTGTTGCACAGTCCTAAATAGATAACCTACATGTCCTATGTAAAAAGGATTTGAGGCATCTTTTTATAGACTTGCACACTGTTATAAATCCATCTGTTTCCTTTAAAACAGAAAATCTTTATCCTCATATGCAGGATAAGCCATATTTCTCAACAGTTTGCATCTGTAGCTAATATTTTACTTTATATTGAACATGAAGAACAATCACCACAGATAAAACCTAAAAATATTCCGAGAAGTATTGAAACTCTTTCCGAAAGCATCTTGCAGAAGCTTTTCAATAAGTCATCTTCACTTGATCATTTGACAGTTAAAATTCTGGCTGCTTCATACTTTTGAGTTAGAAAACATCAAGAACTGGGCAGTGAACTTCTCTTTTGTTTATACAGGACTCAGTTAGGGACAAATATCACTGAACATCAAAAACTGACCATAGATACCCATCTTTTCTTTTACCCTGACCATGCTTTCTTGCTGTACTGGGTCTGCCTGGGACAGAGTTAACTTTCTGCACAGCAGCCTGTATGGTGCTGTGGTTTGGATTTGTGACTAAAACAGTGTTGATAACACACCAATATTTTGGCTATTGCTGAGCACAGCTTCCACAGAGTCGACCCTTTTGGTTTCCCATGGCAGGTAAGCTGGGGATGGGCAAGAAGTTGGGAGGGCGGACACAGTTGGGACAGCTGACCCAAATTGGCCAAAGGGATATTCCATGCCCCATAACATCATGGGGTACAGAAAGAAGGGGCTGGGGCAGGGAGGAGGAGGGGGCAGGGAGAGTTGGCTTTCAAGGTGGCCGTTGCTCAGAGATTGTCTGGGCATCAGTCTGCTAGCAGGAGGTGGTTCATGATTGCTTTTTCATCACTCTTTGTTTGTTTGTCCCCTCCATCCCACCCCACCCACCCCTTCCTTCACCTACTAAACTGTCTTTATGTTGACCCATGACATTTTCTCACTTTTTCCTCCTCCCATTCTCTCCCCTATGCCATCACAGGGAAGGGGAGAATGAGTGAGAGGCAATGTGGGTGCTTAGCTCCTGGCTGGGGTTGACCCACACCACCTGCTAAGTTATTCTATGTATTTTCTCCTTTCCTGTATCCTTTCTTGCCTGCCCAGCAACCTGTTCCCCAGGCTCAGTCAAGGTCTTTGCTTAGGGACAGGATTGAAGGACATCATATGGAGAGCAATTCCCTCCTGTCTTAAGTTGTCTCATAGTACACCATTCAAATCAGTCAAATGTGCTACACAGAACACCGAGCTTTTAATGAAGCTTAGCTTTTTGCAGCTGGCATCTTATGATATAAGCTGATCCTAGTGTCACCTTTTTCATAAACAGTTTTTAAACTAATGGAATTGTTTCCCTGAGAAAGGCAGCTACGCACTGCTAAATTTACAAAATTAATTCCACTTACATAAACTGGTATTTCTAGTACAGACACCCATAGCTGAATCCTTCTTCCAGTGTCCACCCAAAACACAATCCAAACAGTAATCGCACCATGTGTAACTTTAATCTAGTTAATTTGGGTATTTGTAACAATCTAACCATAGCAGAGCAGACTTAAGCTTTAGCTATATTAACTCACCTGGGACCTCAGGGGAGGTGCTCAGCCAGGCAAACCTGTTGCTCCGCTCAGTATAGCCGGACAAACCCACTGCAAGGTGGCTGGGGTAAGGGAGATTTCACTTTAAAAATCTCAGTGCAGCCACAACCTATATTAGATGTGATGACTCTGTATATGGTCTCTCATAATACAAAGTTATACAATTTAGTCTCCACATTTGCTCTGTTTGCAAAAACCTTCTTTCCAGACACCACAGTCAAAAGGCAAGAGAGGTTATTTGCCCTGTTTACTAGCCTGTGAAGTTTTCATTGAATTCCTGGAGGAATTATTCTGATATTTGGAGAAAGAATAGGATCATTGCAGATATTTCAGGCAAGATAGTCTGCAACTACTTATCGGCACAATACCTGCTAAAAGGTCATTGATTATTACCAACTGTATCTATTAAAATTCAATGTTGGATGACATTTTAAGAAGGGCATCAGGCAATAAATTGCTAGATTGACAGTGTTTTTCCAGAGAAGGGAAGGTAGCCACAAGGGCAGATATACATTGCAGACGAGTAAGATTGCAATAAACTGAAGTACGCTATCAATCTGCTGAGTTAATGCCGAGGGTCTGATCCATTGTATTTGCTGTAATAAGAGATAGCAGTTGTCACAGAAAAAGTATAGCATTACCAGGCTTGATAACTATTACAGTGATAAATACTAACGGACAAGGCCATTCTTGAGATGCTTATGACAAAGTTGATATCTAACTTATTTCAAGTGGGCCTGACAAATATTTTTCCATTGCCCTTTCTTCCAATGGACTCTTGTTGTTAATGGCCCCTGCCATAAACATGGGGCTGAAAAAGAGGTGAAGGCTGAAGTTTCTTAGGATTATTCCCCAACTACCCCATCCTGCAACAGACCCCCAAACTTGGTGCTGCTGGCAGCAAGGAAACCTACTTTTAGTGCATATTATTAGAACAGGGAGAATAATTTTGCGAGAATGGATTACCCAAACAGTCCTTTTGCAATGCAGTGGTCTACCGCCTCTCTGCTATGCTCGTTTTCCCCCAGCTACACAAAGAAGATAACATTAACACAGAGAAGCTACTATTTACCAATCTGCTGATTTACAGGAAGAACAAAGCTCATGAAACCAAGTGTTGTATAATAATGTTTCATATTTGAGCTCTGTGATGTGTAGTAACTACATCTGAATTCTGGAAGTCTTCCTGTGACTGGGGCATCAGTAACATCTTTCTGCCTCGTGGCTTCTCTTCTGTTTAGTAAGGATTAAGTTCACCCCACAGCCTTTCTTTCCCTCGGGGTGAGCTGATAGTATCTGTCTCTTCTGCAACACCTACTGTCACAAAATGCAGAAGTTACTAAGACCCTAGTATCTTTGTTAACAGAAGAGTTAAATTTCAAAGGAATGGTTGGACAGAGAAGCAGCCTGACACCATGTATTGGGTTTGCATGGCAAGGTTTTGGTAGCTGGGGGGCTACAGGGGCGGCTTCTGTGAGAAGCTGCTAGAAGCTTCCCCTATGTCCGACAGAGCCAATGCCAGCCAGCTCCAAGACGGACCCACCACTGGCCAAGGCCAAGCCCATCAGCGACGGTGGTAGCACCTCTGGGATAACGGATTTAAGAATGGGGAAAAAACTGCTGTGCAACAGCAGCCAAAAAAGAAGAGTGAAAATATGTGAGAGAAACCACTCTGCAGACACCACAGTCAGTGAAGAAGGAAGGTGCTCCAGGCGCCGGAGCAGAGATTCCCCTGCAGCCCATGATGAAGACCATGGTGAGGCAGGCTGTCCCCCTGC
>JANHGO010004963.1:0-23900 GCA_024606505.1 Aquila spilogaster
AAACAACCCACAACTACTCCCATTAGGTGGTCAGAACTAGAATCACTTTGTGTTTTGGGTGACAATTTGTACCCACAGTCCAAAGGAATTATTTCAAGGCGCTCACAACAAAGCTGTTCTCATTGCTAAGAACAAAAATAACATTACTATATACACAGCTCACTCTCCTTTGACCAATCCAGCTGCAGCTTAGAAAACAGACTTAGCCAGCGGCTAAAACTAAAAAAAAACCCAAACCTCACTCACTTCCTACTGGTTAGAAGTGAAAGTAACCAGCAAAATCAGAATTCAGCAGCTCAATACTTTTCTTCCAAGTCAGAGGCACAGAGCAACTGGTGCAAACTAATCTAAATGTATAACCCTTCTCCATTTCCTTTATGAAGTTCGAAGCCAAAGTTAAACTCTTCTGTCCCAAATCTGCTGGAAAACTAGGCACTCATCTCATACCCAACTGTTCACTGTGCATACAGTGAGCAGATGTAGATGGAGAATTACATTTTCTTTTGCATTCTGTCAGGATAAGGAGCTGATTTTCCTCACTTCAGGTACTAATAAACTTGTCCTTTTTATCAACCATTTGGTCAGATTGGAGCAAAAAACCTTAAATCAGTAGTATGTGGATCTAGTGACAGAACGGGAACAGTTCCACAGCCAAACAACCCATGCAATAGCGGGCTAAAGAAACAACAGAATAATATTAAATAAAATGATACCTTTCTCTGAAGGTCAGGGCCTACTCTAACAGTAATCAGGTACTTCAGACACTGTGAACAGAAATCTCAAGAAATCTTTTGGCTAGAACATGCAGACCAGAGTACTTAGGGGTAAACTTTACTCTCAGATCCATTACTTTTGTAAACTACATTTAATTTCCAGTGGGAAGTCAGAAGCAAATGACTTCATAAAAAGCATAGGCAGTCTCCATCATTCCCATTTCCATGTGGAATACTACCACTGCTAATTTACGCTGCTGTGCTTCTGATTGCCCTCGTCCCATTCACTTCTGGAACAGCTCACCACTCACCAGTAGGCTAGAAGGTCTGGACTGAAGATTTGAGTTCATATCTTCTCACCCTTTGCTGGAAGCCATTGAGGGAGCAGATGATGTCTGGTACCAAAGTGATTCTTGAGGTAACTCCTGAAAAATTAAAAAAGCACCCCCAAAAAATCACAAACAGGAATAAAATAAAGGCTCGGCTGGAATCACTCCAGCGTCTTTTCACATAGTGGAAGAATTATGTACCCTCAGTGACATTTGCCCCAAACAGGAAATAGGACAGAAAAGAGTTGTTCTGCAGAATAAACTCTGCCAGACTGCTATAGTGAGTGCTGGGTGTAGAACTCCAAATCACAACAAAAGAGTAATTTTTTGCCTTTTTCTTATTACCGATAGACCCTGAAGAACAGAGACTGTCCTGGGAGGTTGCCCACTCAGCTTCCTGATTTTCTGACATCACACAGCAGCTCTAAGTACTTCCTTATACAAAGGCTGCAAGTCAGTTAAAATGCTCCACTTTTAAAAAGCTACTTTTGAAGCATTGCAGTGTTTGCTGAAAGGTCTCAGCCAGCTTTTCATGACTATTAAAATATTATTAAATATTGATGAATATAAACAAAAAAAAATCTGTCTTGATTTTATCTTCAGTTCCACATGCTTCATGTTTTACCTCTCCTCCTTAAAGCAAAGCTTTACATTTAAGAGCAAACTCCCCCATCTATGTGTTACTCTGGAAACTGTCTCCACTGGTCCCATTTCCACTTGGGCTGCCTTCTGTAAATGACTGTGAAAAAACTCCACCCAAGCAGCAGGGCACCCAAGGAGCTTTCCCATGCTCATTTCCTCTGTATGATCAATACAACTCCTGAAGTCTTGGGATGAGATATAAAAGCACCAGGAAATTGGGTGGGTTTTTTTGAAGACTCAGAAGTGCTCTGCTATTGTGCTAAATTAAGTGGCTCTGTAGACCACCCGGAGATCTTCCACAGACCACAGTGTGAAAACCACGCCAGTATGAAGTCTTTTAGACTGGTACTGCCGATCAGCAACATTTACTTGCAACTGGTCTTTAGAACTGCAGCATTACCGCAGCTCGGCCTGTTACCAATGTAAAATCTCTGTAAGAGATGCAGATCTAGACACAACAGAGAAGCAGCACATCTATTATTGCCATTGTTCCAGCCAGCTTGTCAATGCGTAGTTCTACTGACTTAAACCCACAAAGAAAATGATTTGCCCAAGTTTCTTAAGAATTGCTTAGAGAAGGAAGCAAAGCAGGAGACAGCCTACCTGCAGAGGGGGGAAGCGTTACTGGGAATATGCAGACTGCTGCTGCTGCGGCTGTGACTGAGGGTATGAAGATGACTGCTGAGAAAGAGCCGAGGAAGCCATCTGCTGAGTTTGCTGCTGCTGCTGCTGGTAGGGTGAGTGTGACTGCTGCTGTGAGCAGGGAGGCTGATTCTGTTGGTGCTGCTGGGCTGTGGACTGCTGCTGAGGATATGGAGTTGGGGACTGCTGATGGGGCAGCTGGGACTGCTGCTGAGAATACACTGGCTGTGATGTCTGAAGCTGTGGAGCTTGAGACTGAGGCTGTTGCTGCTGCTGCTGCTAAGGAGGCTGAGAGTGAGGGGTCTAGGATGGAGTCTGCTGAGAATACGGAGGCTGCTGCCGCTGGGGATGAGGGCTTTGCTGGTTGTAATATGGAGTCTGGCTTTGCTGCCATATGCACTGGGACCCTGCTGTCCATAAAGCAGAAGAGGAGCGTAGAATCATACTGGTTAAGAAGTGATTTTACATACACACAGTCATATTATACTCAAGAAGAAACAATTCAGAGACCTGTGCAGAGCAGTTGACTGGGAAGATACATGAAATGTCACTACCCATGTAAGGAAACCTCCCAGACAGTACCAAAAGTCACTTGTGCATGACATTATTCTCAGCAGTAAGAAAATTTTAATAGGCACCATAACTAAATTTTTAGGGATCCCTATCTGACCATGCTTCAATGATATTAACATCAAAAGGAAAGAAGGCTTGCTCCACAAAAAGGCAGCCTTTCGTATCTTGTTAACGGTCCAGCAGGAAGCACTCAGTTCACGCAGTGAGCCAGAACTGACCTGGAAGTCATTTCCACTGTAAGAAAGAGTTCTGTCGTTAACGGAATACAGTGGTGAGTATATCTTAGTTGCCTCACTATTTATTTTTCCCTTGGTTCTGACTCACTGCTCTGCTGTGGAAGCAAGGATTCCACAGATCTTCATACACTGATCACACCTGGATCCAGGTGTGGCTCAACACGCAGCCTAAAGAAATGCCATTTCACCTAACCAACCAATTCCAGCCTGGTGGAAGGTGGTTCCTTCAAAACTCAAAGTACTTTCCTGTTCTTCTGCCTGCTCCTGCTGCAAACAGAGATCTACAGAAGCTCGGGTGCTCTACCTGCTGTGCATATGAGATGCTGCCCATTGTACTTTGTGTCCTGCTTTGCATTCCCATAGGATATCTCTGAGGAGTCTGTGGCCCATAGGGCTGTCCTGGATAGCCATGTCCTTGCTGTGGCCCCGCCTGAGGTCCCTGCTGTTGCGTGTAGGGGTTGTTTCCTCCATATGGCTGAGGCCTCATCTTCCCCATCTGATCCATTGGGCTTGAAGGCTGCAAAGCAAATTGGGACACAAGATAGACATCCAGCTGCATACCAGAATTGTTCACAAATTAAAAAAAAAAAAAAAACACACAAGAAAACTTCAACAGGTTGGTGCAAAGCAGCAGAAGCTGTCTGCCTCTTTGCAGGTGCTACAACCCACAGTTACATTCTGAAGTACAGCATGGTTTCCAACACCCTTTCAAACTACAGACGTTTCACAAAGAACAAGTCCAATGAGAAGTAGTCATTTTATGCCAACATATCTCCTGTGGCCAGAGGACAGGAAAGAAGGTTGGAAGGGCCATTAAGATGAATTATCAATGTAAGTGGCTTTTCCCCCACAGTCGGCAGTAGTTTAATATCCAGATACTTCCACAAAAAGGTAAATTCACCCTGAAAATCTAAATATGCACAAAAAACACCACTTCTTTCACATGTAACAAGCTCTCCCAAAACACTACAGGCTGTTAATATACATCTATGCGTTTCAATTAATCCATATCGGTGTAGTAATACTGGCCAGCACTACTGATGTTTACAGACTACAGTTCTACTTTTTATTACTATTATTAACATGTGCTTTGTGTCTGCTGCCTTTTGCAGAATACAGGTTTCTAAATCAAATTTCTTTAGATGCATGAAAAAGTACTGGTCAGCCTTGAATGTCAAGTCCATAAGTTTTAGAGCAAACATCACGAGACACACGAGTAAATGCAACTTGAGTAGGTCTTCCTAACCTGCACTACCTCTGCCTGCAGCTGAGACACAGGAGCAGTCAATCAAATTTCCTGAAAATACTGTAAGCCCCCAAACACAGCACTTCTACCTAGGCAGCAGTATTACTACACTAAAGCAAGACCTGCCATCAGCCTGCTTTGGCACAGCAACCTCTAAATGAATCCTAGCTGCAGTCTTTAACCTCCATCACTTGGACTGAATAAGGAATTTCACTGATCTCCTGATGACCTAACTAATACCAATTAGATGTTTTCCACTGCATCACCATGACAATGGACTCCCTATTACATCGTTGCTTCCTGCAACTAGCCCTAGGGTGGTATTTGCACAGATCCACCCTCTCTTGCTGAGATCAGGTGCTTGAGGAGTGGCACTACAGGCCTGCACAAGCAAACATCACACAAAGCCAGCTCCTGCTGGAAACCCAAAGGTTCCCAGACACTAGAACAGGATTTCACTTATGTTTGCAGAATCCACCCTCCCAGGAAAAAGTTCATGCAGTATGCTATGCTTCAGAAAATCCTACCTCAACAGCCCGCACAGCTTGAAGACCCAACATACAGACCCTGACAACATTTGTTTGACCAGCTGTCTGCTACCTCCAGCCTGCCAGGCAAGCCCAGCTCCAAGCCCATGCCAAAGAGAAGCAAGCAGGGGCACCACAAGGAGCTTGTGGCACTCCTGGAGGGCAGCAGGAGCTGGAAATCAGTGGAGGGAACTTAGTGGGAATGCAGGCAAAGCACCCCACTGTCAGTACAGTGGTGCTACCCACCCAGCCAAACCAGGCTCCCTTAGAGCCACTTGCACCAACACGGCAGAAATCAATTAGGAACCAGATCCGAATGCCCTCCAGTTCGGCCTCAGGCAGCCCTGCAAGCATGGTGTTTGCCATCTTACAGACGCTGCTCCAGGACGACTGCAGGCAATGCAGCAGTATGATTATACCAAGCCAGTTTTACAGAGATGTGACCCGCTACACTCCTTTGTGCTTTTTTTCCATTTTAGTTCATATAATGATACTGAAACAGCTCTGGAAAAGTTTTGTGTTTAATATTCAAGCTCCCACAGCTGCTAGAGCTGAAGAGCAGCACAAGCTGAGGCCGCAGCACCTCGGTGGAGGGAGCCCCAGGAGCCTGGGATCACCTGGATCACTGCCACACAGCTGAACCAAACCCAGCACACCACCAGCACTTCGTGGGTTTCATCTTTTCCCTCCCCACACTACTTCCTTTGCTATCTTAAAGCAGTACCAAGGATCACCTCCTTGACCCTATAAGCTCTTTCTTCCCCCAAGAGATGCACATGGCGGGGTTCTGCTGCTACCTGCTGGAGAGCAACTTTTGTTACCCACTGCACATTTCAGTACCTTTTCCCTTTGTTATACTTGTTTCCCCCAGTTGTTACCTCATCTTCACAGCCAGCTAGCAAGTACAGCTTCTCAAATACATCCCTGTTAATTCTGTTTTCTTGTTGTTTTTAAACATGCACACACCACACGCTGCCTCCTCTGCACAGGTTTTCTTGTCCGTGGTCACGCACAAGGATAAGAAACAAGATGAAGATTCACTTTTCCATGACTCTTGCAGGAAACAAGATGACTGTTAAAGAAAAAAACTTGAAGAAACATTTTTGCAGTCGTAAAGAGAAAAAAAAAAGGCAAAACAAAACCCAAACATATTTTGAGGATGTGACAAGTCACTGAGCCTCAGCACGAAGTGCAGGTTGTACTTTCAAACACCACAGCTTTCAGCCATGGCCCTAGCACACAGAGATGCTAAAAACAAACATAAAGAGCACCACTCTAAATTACAGCTTTACAGGTAAAATTCTCTAAGCAGAGAAATGTAAATCCCAATTCATCTCTTTCAGTGAAGGAACCATCTCATACTCACAGCCTGGACTTGTTGCTTACCAACAAGCTAACTGGTCCAGGCCGTCCTGGTCATCTCACGCTCCTTTCTCCCCTCCAAGTCTCCCATTAAAGACTCACATCTTCTTCACTAATGGGGCTTTAACTACTCTTGTCTTAGCTGTGTTGTTCTGTCTTCAGGAGAATGCCATCAGGAAGACCACCCCAATCTGCTATCTCAGCCCTTGCTGGTAATTTAACCATACGTGCCTCAAGAAAGGAACATTCAAAGTCAAAATACAGAAGCTGAAATCAATCCACGAGCTCTCATAAAGATTTTGGGGAGCGGAGGTGGTGCAGAGCTGCTCTGCACACCGATGTGTGTGAGACAGGAGAGCCAAGAGGAAGCAAGCCTGCTCGCTGGCGAGAACACTCCAGGACAAACAAGGAAATACCAAACCATGACTGCAAAAGGCAGGAGATGCTTCTCTGGACTGATACATGGGAAATCCTTTCAGTAGGAAACCACAGGAGTAGATTACTGTGATTACACTTCAAAAGCAAAGGCCCCGCCACAGAGAGACATAATTGAAGGAAAGTGCTACTCCTGGATCACTGAAGTCCAGACCCCCTGCTTACACCTCCTTGCATTCATAGAAATTGCTTCTATTCTCCCTTCAGTCTCAATACCTCCACTGTTTTACAACACCATTAAGCACCAAAACTTGGAAGAACACAGCCCTGTTCCCAGTCAAACTTTAAAAAGCTACGTTGTTCTGTACGGTGTGAAATGAAAGCGACCAAAAGCCAATGCTCTAGACAAACTGCTGAGCTTTCAAGAAAATTTTAAATATTCCTAGAGTAAGAGCTTGTAACAGCAAGCCCAAAGCAAGCCTCAATGGCTGAGCTCAAAAGCTCTCCAAACAGTACCTGCAATGCACAGTGTGTCAGTCCCCAGCACAACAGCACTGCAAAAACCTGCACTTCTTCCAGAACGTGACACGGCGCTGGGGCTGTGCGAGCAGGGAGAGAGATGGAAAAGCACAGAGTAGACCCTGAGCAGAGAAACAGAAGGACAGCCAGCGGCTCTGCTTCACCGCTGCACGAGCAGACAGGCGCAGCTTTCTTTAAAAAAATCAAACTGGACAAATGAAAAAGAAAACCCTAAGCAGGTGAGGATTTCACAACAATCCTTCTTATGTTTTCCCCTGTAGAAGAAAAGTTTGGCTTCTCCAAAGAGCAGTTTGCTTAACTTGGAGGGGACTTGCCTAACAGTCCCAGCAGGAAAAGGAGTAAAGAAAAGAGGCAAACCCCAATTGGGGAGCAGGAGCCAAACCCTCCGCAGCCATACAGAAAAACGTAGCTTTCACTTTCTCGATTACCTTACTGCGTGTTTGTATTTCATTAGGCCAGAGGAAGAAAAGGAAGGAGAACTCCTTACTGAACTCTCCAGTTTCAAATCACCGTCACTCAGCTATTGGCAAATGCGGGTATTGGCCACAATCGGTTTCCTCAGCTGCCCCAAAATAAAAATAAAAAGGCCAAAAAAATAACTGAAAAGACACTAAGCTCTCACCTCAGATCCAAAACCTTCTCCTGACCAGAACTGTTGCCCATTTTTTTGTGATAAAAAATAATAAAAAGCATTGCTGGCTGTTTAACCGAGAGAAGCCCTAATTGATTCCCACAGTAATTAACCTGCATTTTACCTCGGAGAGTGGTAGTTAAGGAAGTCGGCACTGCTATTTATAACTCATCTCAAATTGAGGGCAGACTGCCTAAAATCTAACACATCCCAGCTGTACTCCTGTTTGAACTGGGGCCAAGGGAATTTTTTAAAGCAATCTTGGCACCGAATGAATGACACCAACAGTATGAGCGCGCGTGTGGTTGTGTTGTGGTGACGTAGCAGCGGAGGTGGGATGGGAAGGGGGGCCAGCACGCCGTAATCCCTCTTCCCAAGCACACTCGCCACGCATGGCCCCAGCCAGGCTGGGCTGGAGACGCCCACCAGGAGCCAAACACAGGAAACGTCTTTTCCTGTGGAACGCCTTGAAGTGAGAAGCACATGGCTAATCTGCATAAAAGCAAAGCCACGCCACCCTGCCAGGAAGGTTAGTGCTCGTAATCTCTGGCCACGGAGCTGGCTGCCTGCAAGGACTTGGACCCGCGCCTGATAACCCAGAAAGAGTCAGGAACAGATGGGCAAGGACCCCGGCAGAAACAGCGCAGCACACGTGACTCGCCACATGGCCGTCAGCACAAACCATTGTTTGGCTGCGAGTGGTACAAAGGAGCCGCCGGGCGCTGCCAGCGCTGCTCGAGGGGCAGCTGCTCCTGGACCATCGTTGGGTGCTGGCACTGGGAGCAGCGAGCCCCGAGGGCCTGGAAGTCAGCTGGATGAGAAGACCCTGAGTGCTGCTGACGCTGGTGAACACTGTCCTGCGAGCTCAGAGCAAGCCAGATCCAGGTGAGAACTTATAGAAAGGAAGAATTTAGGTCCTGGAGAAGAGCGGGTGCTTTCCTCATGTCTCCAGCCCCTGGTTACCCAAAGGTGAGGCCAAGCAGTCTCTGCACACAGGGAGATTACAAAGTGGATTCCCACATCAGCTACAGAAAAGGCATCAGTGGTGGACCATACTGGGAAAAAGGAGTTGTTTTCCCTATGAATCTGTCAGCTGGAATCACGGTCATACTGGACTTTTACATCATTTAAACAAGGAAAGAGAAGCGACCCATTAATGCTCCCCAAACCTTTCTGCACCACGTCAATCAAAATCAATCAGCTCTACAAGGCAAGAGCAAAACCAATGACAGAAGCATTAACATAACTGTTCAGTGACACCTGTGGCAGCTCACGGAAGAGATCTGGGGCCACAGTCAGCACTCCCCTTGCCCTTTCTCCAGCACCTTACACTCCTATGCCAAGGACAGCTGGGATAGTCCCACATGAGTCACTGGCAAAAATACTTAGTCTTGATCGCAAGGCTGCCGAGAGGATAATTCAACTCTGAACAAAAGAGGAAGAGCTTCCCCTGAACTTTGCTATTTCCAACACGTCCCACGTTTTCTGGAGCTACCAAGGGCTCTGGTCACCACGAGACACCAATACTGGGTAAGGACGCGGAGGTCCCAACATCCAGCACCCTGGGCACACATTCACTGTGCTGCAGGGATGAGGGCTTTAATCTAAACCTCCCCCAAAACTAAAACTCAGCCATATCTTCTAGTTAAAAGGTACAGCCAGAGTGACACCCTCTGCAGCAGCAAGGCAAACGTTCACCAGTGCTGCTATGGCAGGTGTGACAGCACCGGTACACAACACACAGGCCCCTGAGAACAGGAGTGGAACACCCATGGCAATGCCATGAAGTCACTGCCAGCAGAACCAACAGTAACATCCAACAGGCAACAAAAGATGCTTCCCAACCCCCACGCACAGCTTGCTCTTTTGCCTCCACAGGCCTGCTGGGGCCTTCCAAAACCCCACACAGAAGTGACTCAAACCCCTCCAGACCCAGACTAGAACTCAGGCTGAAAAGTGAGCACAAACTAACAACGGGCCTCATCTGCGAGCAAACACAGCTCATCTTCCTGCCAGACAACTTCCACCTGATCTGTTTAAGGCCCAACTGGCTGTGCTAAGGTCAACACCCCAGCCTGAGCTCACCCCCCTCCAGAGCTTTGTAAGGGGCCAACACAGCAGGTCACACTTCACTGCTTCTCTCCCTGAGGTGCTCCACTTTTTAAAGAGAGATGGAGGAGGCTATGGTGAAATTGAGATAAAAAGAAAAATTCTCCTGTAATAGATGAAGGTCCCCACAAAAGATGAAAGGCTTAGATGGCAAGCACTACACAGATGTGGAACAAGTGTCCCACCAGGACAGTTTAAATGACAAGCATGTCCTTTGGAAATCTGAAGGATACATCTATTTTATGTAAATAAAACTACCCACCGTACCTCAAATCCAAGAACCTAACAGACTTGAACACATTAACCGAGAGACAGAAAACTCATTATCAACAGCCAATGCAGATTAAATTATCAACTGCCAAAGTGTTGGAGTTAACTGACCTCTGCTCAATAGTCTCAGCTCTGCAAGCAGAGGGAGACTGGCTTTGTTTTCTTACTTTTCCCAGTAGGCCAGACTCTGACCAAAGACTTTCTAGTCCTCTAACCTCAAACTGACACAGACCTCAGAACAAGCTACTAAAATCAGCACTGGACACGAAAGGAAAATCAAACATTTCCTAAACAACTTCACTCACCTGCTTCTTACTGGGAGCCCTGCCCATTCACCATCAGCCCTGTTATACGTTGCCCCTTTCCTTGCCTACAGACTTACTGCACAGGTTCCTCTCAGGCGATTTTCCACAAAGCCATGATGCTACATCTTACCATGTGGAAGTTCTTAGCAGTGGAAACCAAGATGAATAAGTTTCCTCCAATTCTGTGAACGTATCTTCCTGGCTAAACGTAATTCAGTAATTACCCTATTAACATTTCTCAGCAAGCCAGTCCACAAGTCTCAGAGGACTTTCGCAAGCACCACTTTTACTAACACTCTTCAAACTGATTAAAACTGACCAGAGTTTTGATGGGGGATCTATTATTATGGACTGCTTTACCCCTGAAAGAAGCAAATCAGAAGATCTGGCAAGGAATTGAAATCAAACCCTCAGCAGAAAGAACCCAACAGGAGTACAGTATTTGTGCCCAGTTGCAGGGGGGGAATCTGAGATTTTGTTGTTTTTCTTTTTTTTGTGTGTGTGTGTGTGTGTGTGTGTGTGTGTGTGTGTGTGTGTGTGTGTGTGTGTGTGTGTACGTGCGCGTGCTTTTTGGTTTTGGTTTTCTGTTGTCTTTTCTTCTTTTAAAGGCGGAGGGAAGGTGCTTAGCCAGCCCCTGCTTTAAACAAAGTGCAATTGTTGATCTCATCTTTCCCTCCTGGTCTGACTTTAAGCCCTCCTTAGCAAATTCAAACAAATCCAGCTTGTAGAGGCTCTAGATTTCTGTTTCTTTCTTCAGTCCATCATTCCCTGACACACAGCCACATGGCTTATCACACCACATTATTCAGGTATCTCTCAGCATCCTCAGTGTAATATTTCAACCACTGTCATACCTGAAGATGACACAGCTGGTTTTCTGCAATCTTCAGAATCTACTCAAAGACAGATGCACACTCACACTAGCAGGACATTCTTCTGTAGTGCAAAGGGACCTGAAGTAAGATTTACGGTGTAGACACTGCAATGGGCTGAGCAGGAAGAGGGGGAAAGTCTCTTGTTTTTCTGCAAAAGCTAGCACTGGTAAGGGTGCCAGGCAGACAGGCCCAGCCTTGCCCAGGGGTCACGCAGCACCAGCACACACGAGACGCACCAGCCACACCAACAGCAAGTTCCTGGGGGTCACCGCTCCTGTCCAGAGACCCAGCGCACAGCGGAGTACAGATCCTTGTGGAAAGCATGCAAATGATCCCCTACCACACCAACATTAGGCAAGAGCAACCAGAAGATTCATTTCCCTTGCGCTTGATCTCCACTCTGCCAGCACGACACCAGCGTCACAACTAAATATCCGCAGTGGTTCAGAACAACGCAATCCAACGCCTGCACGGGAAGAGGTGACCCAGAGGCTAATGCAGAGCCTCCCTGTTCTCAGGGCTCCTGCTCGCTCTGCAGCTGGCTGAATGACACACGTGGGCTGATGCCTTGGCCAAGCAATCAGCTCCTTCTGCTCTCATCTCAACTTTGTTATCAGATGCTGAGGTGGAAGCAGGAGCTGACAGCTACTGACAGGGTTATTTTAACACGGCGGGAGGTTCTGACAAGCACTATTTACTGAATTAAATGCAGGCTAAATTAACAAAGAATTCAGATTCTTCTGCAGCTGCTGGAGACTAGTAGAGTTTTCAGACGTTTCACAGGTAGATGGAGTCAGATTATCCACTTTGCTATTTAGAGGGGCAGTGTAATCTCTAACACCTTCAATTACATCTGCATGCACAAGTGCAAATTGAAAGTATTTCCTCTGATCCACTTAATGAGGTAACTAGCTATCCCCTCATACTATTCAGCCAACTCATCCCAAGAGTTCCAAAGTGCCACTGTTCACTCCACCCAAAATCTTCATCTCAGCTCTCTCACCACGGGAGATCATCCCAAGGACCATGCATGTGATAGCTGTAACGAGGTGCTGTTCCTTTTAAGATGGAAAGAAACATCCTTTCTGAATATTAAATCAGGCTTTAAGTTTAGCCAACCTCCTGAGTCCGCTCTCATGAACTGGAGCCAAGTCAACAAAAAGACAGTTAAGCACCTTATCACAGCATTTTTGTTTCAGGCCCACTTATGCATTAGAAGGAGCATGCAAGCTCCTGTCGTACGATAGAAATGGGACCAGGCCAAGAGCGAGCCATAAAAAAGCAAGAGAAGGAAGGGCAAGGACGGAACAGCAAAATTACACTAAGTGTCACTACGGCTTAAGCGATCTGATTGCAGTCCGGAAGAGTGCAGCTGCTCCAGATCACCAAGATGTAAAACATTTGCCCTAAGCACCAGTGAAAACCTGAAAGACTCCCAAAGCTCTGCAAATGCATTTGGACAACTGAGACCTGTGGCAGACATCGGTCATGCAGATAATTCTCCATAACGCCCATCTCCCTTCAAACAAGCGATACTAATCTCAGAGACAGATGGCTTTTGGTACTCAACACTGTGAACGTTTGTTTTCCACAACTAGAGCTGAAGGAAGACCCAATACAAGAAAGCTCACTAGAGTTTATCTTCCAGAATAAAGTTAATGTTACCGATTCGTTAAAAGTCCTTCATGCACAGAAATCTGAGGGGTCCCAGGACACATTTAAACGTCTCACGAGGCACCTCCAGCACACCCTCCTAGCTTTCTAAAAATGCTTACTCACCACAGAAAAATACAACAAAATTTCTACAAGTTCTGAAAGACAAAAAGACATCAAGCATTAGCTGCTGGAGGGGTATTCAGTTGGTTTCACATATGCAAACGTAAAGCACCTCATCATCATCAGGCTAGAGAGGGAGCATGCATTTCCAGCTTCTCCCATTCAAAAGCAATGAAACAGCAAAGCTGCAAACTGTTCAGGAAGAAGCTGCGGGTAAGTCTGTCTGAAGATGGACCTTCCTACAACATTTAGGGAGGGAAAGAGGAAGATACAGTTAAACTTCAGAACCGGAGATCCATATTCACTATACTACCTCATGTGGCTTTCCTCATTTTAACTTATACCTTAATTCTCCATACATAAAATGGGAATAAATGTGGCACTGCAGGTTTCTACCCACTTGTGTCTGTCTGAGAGCTGGAAGTATATTTGAATATTTCAACTTTTTTTTGCAAATTTGTTTCATTTTACACTGGAACAAAGGGTGGCTGACCAGACTCACCAGACAAGTAAATTCCCACAGCCACTTATCATGCTGGGTTGGTAAGGGCGTACCCAAAGCACCTCAGCATCATCACAGGTGTCCAGCAGTCCAAACTCTCCTACTGCACATAGCACTGCGATGGAGGAGAAGCAGCTCAGCTCATGGTAAGAGAAGTAAACCTGTCAGAGGCTACCTCACCTCAGCACACAGAGCTCCATCTTGTCCAGAGCAGCTGCTTGCTCTAATAAGAGCTGCGTGTCAGGGCCTGTAGTTTCTACAAACCACAATTCAGAATTACAGCTCTCCCTTGCTTCTGTAGGAGAACTGAATATGCTTAAAAGCATGTATAATGCAACATAAAGGACTGCCAAAGTAATCCAAGTAATCTGAGGTTTGGAACCGAACTATGGAAGAGACAATCTCAGCTTAAGTTAACATGTGAATGAAAGACCAGCACTGCACCAGCCCTCCTCGCCTCTGGGCCCAGGAAGCCCAGCTCATGCAGCTCCAGGGTGATGTGGGCCCAGCAACCAGAACGCACACAGGCACATCCTCAGTCCCCCCACGTGTGCTACTGCATCACTCTGCTAAGAACAAGAGCATCTCTAACACACCTCAGCTCCAGGCCAGCACCTGATGTTCACATCGCCCTTTGCACTGCAACACCAGCTGCTTGTTGCCTCGTTAGGAACCAGCCTGGCGCCTCTTAACGTCCATCCATCCATCGTGACCCCCTCAGATTTCATCAGAGGGATCGAAGGTAACAAAGCCGTGTTATGCTAATAGAAAGAAACAAGACTTATTTCCTTTCTTTTTACAGCAGTTGACAAATTTGGATGTTAGTCTTGTGGGCTTTATCGAGCCTGGCACGAACCCCAGCCCTACAGCGGGGCAAGGTCGTTGCTATTTTAAAAAACAGAAATAAAAATCCACCAGCCCTTTGTAGTTGATTATAGCAATTTTGAGGCCTGGGTCTACCACCCTATGCTTGCTTTCATCCTTGGGCTTCTATTCTATCTATGCCTAGAAAAATCCAGCTTCTTTTCAAGCAGAATGAACAATGTGGGGAGTCGCTCAGCAAGTTAAAGTGTGCGTGGACAGCTGCTGAGAAGATACAGAAATGCCTTTTGTGCCAATGCCAAGGGGGAGGAGGATCAGCCAACGCTGCGAAGTCTTCACTGGTTTCGGGAACAGGTATAACAAGAAACTGCAAGACAACTCATACGAGAACAGGAAGATGAGGCATGACTGTACCTTGACAGCACTGACAACTCTGAACAGTTTATTGCCTTTTACAGAGCGATCAGATTTAAGGCTAACATTAATGCGTGTTCACCATTCAGTACAAGCATCGATGCTGTCTTGACACAATGCACTTCCAATATACTCCACACTCATCATTAGAGCCAGTAAATCTACACTCTGAAATTCAGCAGCAAATTATCCACCAATCTCCTAATACAATATGCCTAATGAGTTACTCTCCTGAGCGTGCAGACAATACATTTAGCACCTTGCACCAGAGGAAGAAAAGGAGGTGAGGGCTAAGGGCCAAGAACAGATGAAAGCCAACAAGAAACACTCTGGGATATTTCACAGAACACTAATTACTTCATCTGATTTTAATTCTTGACACCAAATCAGCATTGAGGTTTTCAAAGGAAATCTTGTCCTAGATTGCAAAGTAATCAATCGCAATTAACGTAGAAACAAGCTTTTGCAAACGCTGCCACGTCCTGTGAACGAAACAGGAAGGCTAACTAAGGCCTTTCGGAAATCTTTTTAAAGCACAGACTGGTGGAACACTTCAGGATCATCTGTCAGTCACTTCTGTACAACCACCAGTAGCTAATGTGAGACAAACAGCAGCCAGGCATTCTGCCCCTCCTCCAGAGTAGCAGCTCAATGACTGCTTTCCAGGTCTTTTCTGTTCTAAACCCTGATCAGATCCAGGGTCAGCACGCATTACCCTCAAGCACGCCCTGTTCCAGGGGAGCCAAGTTCTGCCTATGGGCAATCAGAACTGACGTTTCCAGTGAGATGATTTTTCATAAGACCAAAGAAGAAAAGTGTTCCAGGTGCAATGCCCAGAGAGAAAGTTTGATCCAGCAGGTACTGTGCTAGTCCTGGCTTGGAGCACCTCCCAGAAGCTCCAAAGCACTGCAGCTACCAAAGCCCCTTACAAACTCATTTGGTTACCACTGCATTTTTAACAAATAATAATTAAGGAAAGCACACCCACCCACCCAGCTGTCCCACAGGGTAACTGTGCTCCTCTGACTGTGCACAGCCAGAGCACAACCATAAGGCTGTTTTGAGGAACATGTGATCACGCTCCATACGCTGCCCTGGAGTGTGACGCCTTTTCCAAGGCTAGCAATGCCAGCTACAAAGTCAGAAGCACCTAATGCTGAGAAGAAAGATCAGGCAGTGCCTAACTCCAGCACTTCCACCATTTCAATGTATGTTGTGCAAAGAGGTGAAAGATTTTTTTCAAACCATTTCACAAGAAGTATGTTTGAGGAAAGACCACCTCTAGTCTGGCACTGGTTTAATTATTTACATATAGTTAATGAATACCAGATTCTCCTCCTAAACTTGCACAGGGTGCATAGTCCTACAGTCATTTGGACTTTAAATCCATCACCAGACAATGTTAAGAAGAATGAAACTCAAGACAAGATAACAGGAAGGATCCCATCCAGGGAAGCACAGTGAGCACTTCGGCTCTGGGACCCTAGAAGGTGTGCAAGCGGTAATGCAGGACAGCCCAATCCCTTCAATGCAGTCACCAGCGAGCACAGTAATCTGGAAATAAAGGGAGACATTCTGCAACTTAACTAGCAAGCTTGTCCTCGAGAAACTAGGGGAGGGGGGAAAGCCACATGTTTGTAAGCTGGTTATCATACACTTTTGGTCTGATCCCAATAACGAGGAAGACTAGAACAAGAAGAGATACTCAATTAAGACTGCTTGAGTTCAAGAAACATTTTTTTCTAATGTCCAGCGCTAAGGACAGTAAAGCAGTGAAACAGAATGAGGAAGCCACATCGCCTTCATCGCCATCTACCCTGTTATTAGGTGTAGCTGATCCTGCCTTGGAGCAGGACAGCGCTACATGACCTTTTTCTGAATTCAGATACAGAGCTCTGTTCAGCAAGAAAACCACGGTCACCTACAAAAACAAAGGCAGTGAACAGACAGCAAAATTCTGCAGGCACCACAGACTACACTGCACGATCTCACCAAAAAAAAAAAAAAAAAAAAAAAAACAGCTCCCCCAACCCAAAGCAGAACGGCTATTTCCAGCAGGCACCCTGCCTCTTCTGCACCTCCTGCTTCTCAGTCTGCATTCACATCGCTGCAACCACCGCTCCGGACACAGAGTTAAGTACAAACCCCACTGTCAGTGGTGCAAGCAGCAGCATTACGCACTGGTCTGAGTGTATCCCAGAGCTCAACCCCTGCTGGGGCAGAACAGCTCTCCCACCACGGTGTCTGGAGGTGCAGCTGCAGCTGCGGCCTGAGCTCAGGTTTTAAAGCATTCCTGCTCAGTTATTCACAGGCAGGATGCCAGAACAGTGCTGACATCAGAAGGGAAATGGTAATTTTCAGGGTTTCTGTAAGTCAAACCTGAATGAATCTCACAAGTTGGGGGAGGGGGGAGTTGGGGGGGGAAGTACTTGTTTAACCCAGTAATTCTCCCCTGGGGAAATTCCAGAGTCATCCAAACTTCAAGAATTTCTATTCAAGAAGAGTCACAGAATCTCTCAGGATGGAAAGTCACGGCTTCTTTAGGCCACGGTCTGACATCAGCAACTGGCCGCTGCCCTGAAACACTCTCTCCTCCTTGTCACGTGCCAGAAAAAACGTGAAAGTGATCCTCAGTCCCCTCTGCTTTGTCACAGGGCCAAAAGCACTCATGCTCACACAAAACACAGGGCAAGCCTTGAGCAGAACAAGCAGCAGAGAAAGTACTGCCTGCTCCGGAGGAGCCCACAGCTTCTTCAGAAACTACTCCCCACATCTAACGTGAAGTTTCTTGGGACAGCTTGGGCCTAATATTCATTATCCAGGAATAACAGGAAGTTACTCAAATTTAGAAGATAAAAAGGGGGAAAAAAAGTTAGTAGCAATTTAATATGTCCTTGAGAGCATTTCAATCGCTACAGGTAAGTGAAAGAAATAATGACATGCTGGTTATCGCATGAAATGCCAATAACTGTAACGGAGCAGTAGCTTTCCAGGGTTATTTACACAAACTGATTCTTCATGGGAATTTGACAGGAATTAGCACACACAAACTCTCCACCAGCGCACTCCCCCAAGAAGAAATTTCTTCACCAAAAGCACTTACGGAATGAATCAATCCTTTACTTGACTTGCTCCTACCCGCTTCTGCCCCCCTTTTCTCCCCAAAAATAAAAAGAAACAAGATTAGAAATTAAATTCTAGCTACAGTTACCATTTTACTCCAAATGTACAAACAAACAAAAAAAAAATATTTGCTGTGAAATTCAGAAGTAGCTTTTATTGAATCTACCTATCATTAGGTAGCATCCTTTATATTTCACCATAGAAAGCTCATGCCTGAGTTGTGGAAATACTTACTGAGCTGTGAATTAGTGTCAGAAATACTCCAGAAAGAACACGATGGCAAACTAGGGAACGCTCTTCTTGATGTTTTCCAAAAAAAAAAAAAAAAAAATCGAAAATGCTCAAGTTGCAGGACTGAACTGCTGAGTTACATACTGAGAGTGCAGGTGCACAGAAGAGAAAGGGAACCCCTCCCTCATCCATATGCTAATACACATCATCGTCTGATTAAGACACTGGTAAAATATGTACATGAGCTCAGTCCTGAGAAGCAGTTCCTCCTGTTCCTGCCCTGCTGCTTTTACTCTCCAAGCCTCTGAGTGCAGAACTCCACAAAAAGGGTCTTACCAAATGCAGCTAAACCAGGCACTGGGGGAGGACTGATAGCTCACACTCACAGCACAACATCTGTATTGCATTCTCGGCCCCATCCCAGCTTCCATGCCCCACCTTGCAGCTTCCCACATCCACATCTCAGCTGCTCCCACTGAAGAACAGACACTGTAAGAACTTAAGACCTTATGCTCCTCCTCTACATACCAGAGTGGAACGATTGCCTGAAGCCTACAGTTTCTACAGAATTTCGGCATTAAAGAATATGCACACACTCAACACAGCGGAGATGACATTTAACTTATGATTGGAATGTTACTGGAATCAGTTTGTAAGTACAGCGTGGTCTTCCCAAGCCTGCAGAACATACGCTGGTTCCTCCTCAGGTGACCAACTTCTCTGCTTTTTCAGTTGCTAAAACAAAAAAGAGAAAGCTATCATCAACTTCCCTAACATCACCCAGGAACAGGTGGACTGCAGGGACCCACACAGAACACATCAGTTTTGGTCCAGTGTGCCAAACAAAACTACATTTTTAGCTCCAACCCCACCTGTCATCCACTCCTAGCTGGAGATTTACGGCTTTGGCTAACAGACATCTAGTCTAGTTTTACCAGTGCATGTGCATAACCTCCTAATAAATTCAAGGCTGAATCAGCACAAGACAGAAGAACATTTTGCAGGATTTCTCCTCAATTACCTTTTCGCGGGAAATACCCTTTATTTTGTCCACCAAAAGGAAAGGGAAGATACTACCCTGCATCCTTCACGATGTTTTATGGACCCTTCCGAAAGAGAAAGCAAGTGGCCATCGCAGCAACTTTAATACTGACAAGGTTATCTTTTCCCTTTTTGCCCCTGCACTTCTGCCTGCCTGCCTGCCTTCAGTTTCTGCTTTGCTGCTGCTCGAGAGTGTCAAACATTCTTGGCAGGAATTGGGCAATGGAATGCTGATGAGCTTTTCCCCAGAGCAATCCATCACACAGGAGATGCAATTCAAAAAAGAAACCAAACTGACTAGACAAAGAACTTCAAATACACAGAATAAAAACTGGAAAGGGCATCCTTATCCTCTAATATTTTATTTTAATTACAGAGATCACAGATTCAGATTCATAGGGTAAAAACTGGATTTCCAGGTTGGTGGTGTTCCCCTGAAAAGCGTAAAAAGAAAAATGGTGGAAAAGTCGCATGTGAGGTAACAGGAAGATGAAACGAACATCTGCACAATTCAGCCTACTTTCAGACTTTATTTTCCCTCTGAAGGAAAGCTGTTGTGGTTTTTTGTTTTTTGTCTGTTTGTTTGTTTTTAAGTAGAGTCTTCATGTTAATACTTCTGTATGACAGTACTCATTAAGCGGTGTTCTCAAATACAACTAAAGACAAAGTATTACAAACGCAGCAAGGTGTCTAACCGTGTTTGATTTCCGTGCTCCCCCCAAGCCCAGTTTCTGCTATCACCTAAGAACAGGAAGGGATGCAGCATATCCGCTGAGCACTCATCTCAGAAAACTAAACGTTCAGCACACAAAAGGAATTGAACTGGACTAATAGTTTTACGAAACTGGCAAGTACTCTTGCCAAAAACGTATGACCCAAAAGCCAAACATACAACCTTCCAGAAAGCACATTTCTATCTTGCAAGCAACATGATTACAAGAGACATATGTGTACAAACTCAATCCTAGCCCAGCTAATAAATAAGGACTGACAGAGCATTTAATTCATACTTAGCAAAATACAGGTGCCAAGCCTTACTAACCCCATTTCACTGAGGAAAAAAAAAAAAGAAGAAAAAAAAAAAAAAAGGCTTACTGTCCTGAATCCTACTACAGACACAGCCTACCTAGAAGCACCAGCCACCTTACAGCCAAACAGCAGGACAATGGTGTTTCGGAAATCAAAGCATTTTATGAGATCAGGCAACATCTACTCTGCTTCACACTACTCCAAAACGCACGCCAGTAAAATCTTCAGTGTCCACATCAGAATTAACTAGATTGATCCTCACAACATTAAGCTAACAGTTTTCTACCTACACTAATGCAGAGAAAATCTAAGACCATTCATTCAGAAGCAAATGGTACATCAGAAAAAAAGATGTTCCTCATTTTCACGGGAAAGATTCAGTGCATACTGCACCTTGCAAGCAACTCCAGGCTGCCTAGCATTACAATGCTAAGCAAGGGAAAACCCTGTGACAGAAGACAACGGGAGCCAGGTCTCAATTTCAGATTCCAAGATATCACAGCTCATTGGCAGCACAGAGCCATTTGGTGCCAATTTAGTTTAAAAAGCATATTTTCAACAACATTTTTCATGCCTCACTTGCTACTAAAGTTGAGATCTAAGTCAACAAAACATTACTATCGTATGGCAACGAGCCTAGAGAGCATTTCTTATTAACATACAATTTTTAAACCGACTTCACTGAACTTCTAACAGAGGCCTGGAGACGTCAGTGCACCTATGGGGACATTACCCAACACACTGATGTTTAACGCATCTCCCATTACAGGAGTCATCTGCTGTAGTGAAAGCACGTATGAGAGGCGACCACCTCCTTGGGGAGGGAAGTGCTTTCTCTTTAGCAGCTTCCTTCAAGTCTCCAGACACTGGGAAAGCCAGCTGATTATTAACAACAGCTACACGCTCTGAGGGGAAGTGGAAACAAATCCATGATAAAGCTGTTAGTAAAATGGAAAAACTGAAAACTACGATTCCAAGCCTGGTTTCTTACAAGCCATTCCCACAGAAAGCCACAGATTTCTCATCCCACACTCCATAAAAAGGCATTCTGATCTCTTGACCCTACTTGCATTTCCCAGCTATAAAGGCCATCCAAAAAAACACCCAGTCCCTGCGCCTCTACCCCAGTCCCTGCAGACACCGGACAACACCTACCCCTATTCAGCACCGTGCTCCTGAGCCCAGCCAGCAAGCAGAGGTCCGAGAGGGTTCCATACAACCTATGCAAGCAATTATAGTCTCCATTTTTTAACAGAACTGTTCCCCCAAGACAACCTGCACTCCAGAAAGTACACTGTCTTTCCTGATGAGCAACGCAATAAAACTCTCCATATGGCATCATTCATAAATCCTAACAAGTGTGGAGAACGAAGGGCGTTTCTGTGCACAGTGCTGCTGCCCACCCCCAAAACCACAGGCTCACTGTCCCAACAGTTTCTGCCTGGAGGACCACCACACTCATCCCATCACCTTCTTCTGCACCAAGAGACGCTCCTCCTCCTAAGGCGCGGCCAGGGGAACCACGTCCTGCTCTCACTCCCCAACATTTTCTCGGAAAGTTACATGGTAAGCACACACTCTGTTCACCACTGTACGAAACAAAGGAAAGACACAAGCTTTAAATTCTCCCAGTCCAGGGAATTCAGCAGACTACACAGTGGAAGGAGGCTACAAACTCAGGATCAGAATATTGTTATTAATCAACCATTTCTTGTGAGAGAAGACACGTGCAAGCTTTTTCCATCATGCTAAGGTAAGCCTGTTTGGGTTGTTTTTGGTGTTCTTTTTAACAACAAAAAGAAGGATCTGTCAGCTTGAGTCCAACAATCCTTCACACGAATAAAACTGGGCAGTTTTGTTTGGTTTTTTAGGGTGGGAAAGTTAAGTTACTTTTTATATACACTATTTGTACCACTTAGAAGTTAAATTAATTCTCAAACAAGCTATTCATTAATAATTCCAGTTAATGAGACTAGTTACTCAGATGTTATTAATATATGGCATATCAAGAGATGCAGAATCAAACTAAATTCACTTTCCAGGACAAAAACATAATCGAGAGACATCTCCTGTTCTATCATGACACAGCTAGGAACACATTTTTGTCAGACATATAGCATAATAAAATACCTGCCTGACAAGTTCAATCCGACACTGTCTTTTAGCACACATTCTATCAAGACCCACATACTCAGGCTACAAAGAGTAAACTCAAGTAAACACCCTAGCACCTGTGTCACCCGTCCGATGTATACCTGCGCTGCAGGTACACGTGGACGCACCCCTGAGGACATGCAGCCTTCACTCCAAACAGTCGAATGTTCACTACCAGTTACCACGAGACGCTCCGAAGACCACAGCAGAGGTAAGATCGACTCTCTTAGAAAGCACTGTTTGACTGAAAAGACAATTAAGTAACTCAAGACACTGAAGGAAATTGCCTTCGGGTAACCAAGGGACAACAATTAAGCAGCTTTCATGTGGACACAAGCACTGAGTAAGAAGGGAAACTGTGGAGGCTGCATGTCACACTGTGTGGGACTGAACGGCTCTAACCCAGGGCCTGAAGTTAGAGCAGAGCACACGGAACGAGGCAGGACATCTGTCAGGCTGCACGAGGCCACGGTAGGCTGTGGGGACGCGTGTCTGAACACAGAGAGGAAGCTGGTTTTAGTCAAGTTTCCAGATATTAGATACCAGCACCTCTTCTTCCCCTGCATCTAAGATGTCTGATGCATATACCATACTGCTTTCTCCTCTGTATGCTTTCTGCTCCTCCATATTTCCAGCAAACAGGTAACTCTACCCATACGATGATCATTCATCAGGCTTGGTTTTCCTATTCACACTCCTTCAAAAAGCAAAGTGCTGTGACACAGTGAGGACCTGCAATATGTCCTTTAAATGCAGAGAGGGAACAGATGTTGTCAGTGCTCACTCAAAGTCAAAATGTGACCCAAGATGCACAGCCAGAAGCCGAGGCCTGATCAATACTGAAGCTCCCCAACTTACTGAAGTAGGTAATTCATTTTCAGTGCTTCCACCACAAGCTTGGTTGCAACTGTTTTGTAGGGCTTTCTGTTTACTTGTGAGGCTGCAATACACCCCAGAAACCCCCACATCTCCAGCTCAAAGAAACCAAACAGCCCCAGTTTGAAAAGGGCCAAAATTAGTCAGGAACAAACGCACCCTCAGATCCATCAAAGAAATCATTTATGCCAAAGGGAAAGTCACATAACCAAAATAAACAGCAAGCCCATTGTGCGGAGAAGCCCTGCCACTGTTCTGACAACACAGACTCTATTCCAGGCCGCATAAAACATCACAAGCAAAATAAACCCAAGGTACAAACAAAATGCCATTGCCTCTTCTTTTGTCTCGGGCACAAAGCAGCAGGGCAGGCAGGCTGAGGCTCAGCTCCTGCGGGGCTGCCACCAACCCTCCTCAAGGTCACGGCCAATTTCGGTGGGGGGCTGAGGAGGTGGCGATCAGTACGGCTGCTTTGGGTCCGGGCTGGCAGAAAAGCCGAGTGTAAAAGTTTATGAGCTCATCAGGATTGTTGTACCATTACATCAGAGGCAATTATA